>PVJI01014878.1:0-42807 GCA_004026765.1 Micronycteris hirsuta
AGCTTCAGTCGGTCCCCGTCTGGGTGTGCTTCAGCCCCGCGGACCTGCCATCTGCTCACCTGCTCGCCGCGGAGTCGCGGAACGCTCTCCCTTCGCTCTGCACCTTCTGGCTCACCAAACTTGATGAATGTATTTTCTTTAATTCTTTGGTTGTCAGACTTCCTCTCAATATGATTTTCTGTCAGATCTGGCTGTTTTTGGATGTGTAGATTTCTGTTTTTTCCCCTTGTTTGGCTGTGCGAGGCGGTACGGTGCATTCACCTATGCCGCCATCTTAGGAAGTCCTGGAAGTACATTATTTTAAGAAATAATGTTAAGATTCATCTTCCTTTCAGAACACAAATATGAAAAATATTTTAGAATCAAGGGATCATGCCTGGGACAGGTAGCTTGGTTGGTTGGAGCACCACTGAGATGTTCTAGGGCTGTGGGTTTCATCTCCAATCAGACATGTGTAGGGGGCAAACAATGGGTGTGTGGATGTTTGGAACAACAGATAGATGTTTCTCTCTCTCTTTCTCTCTCTCAAATCAATAAAAAAAAAAAAAGGAATCAACTCTTAAATGCTTTCCAGCTATAATCTTTGTTATTCAATAGAGAGCTCATCTTGAAATGGCCCTGGAATTGGAGGCAAGATCTGGGTTGAAGTCACAAGTCAGCCCCTTTCAGGATTTGTGACTTTGCAGCAATCACTTAATCTTTCTGAATCTCCTTTATCCTGTCTGCAAATAAGAACAAAACTCTAGTTAGGACTAAGCAAGGATTAATTTGTGGAGTTTTCTATTTTTCTAATCTCTTTAACAGGTTTCAGATTTTACTTTTAGTTTCACTGCTTCTCAAAGTATACAATTCTGCTTTCACTTTAATTTGTTTTTATTTTTTAAAATTATTTTATTGTTGTTAAAGTACAGTTGTCTGCATTTACCCTCCACCACTCTCCCTTCACCCAAGCCATACCCACCTCCCTCCCATGCTTCTACTCACTCCTTGCTTTTGTCCATGCATCCTTTATAGTTGTTCCTCAAACCCCTCCCTTCTTCCTCCCCTCTAACCCCTCCTGACACCCCTCTGGTTACTGTCAGTTTGTTCTTAATTTCAATGTCTCTGGTTATATTTTGCTTGCTTGTTTGTTTTGTTGATTAAGTTCCTATTAAAGGTGAGATCATGTGGTATTTGTCCCTCACCGCCTGGTTTATTTCACTTAGCATAATGCTCTCCAGTTCCACCCATGCTGTTGCAAAGGGAATAAGCTCTTTCTTTCTCTCTGCTGTGTAGAATTCCATTGTGTAAATGTACCATAGTCTTTTGATCCATTCATTTACCGATGGGCACTTAGGTTGCTTCCAGCACTTGGCTATTATAAATTGTGCTGCTGTGAACACTGGGGTGCATAGGTTCTTTTGGATTAGTGTTTCAGGGTTCTTAGTATATAATCCTAGCAGTGAAATTGCCAGGTCAAAAGGCAGTTCCATTTTTAGTTTTCTGAGGAAATTCCATACTCTTTTCCACAGTGGCTACACCAGTCTGCATTCCACCAATAGTGCACTAGGGTTCCCTTTTCTCCACATCCTGTCCAACACTTGTTTGTTGCTTTGTTTATGATGGTCATTCTGACCGGTGTAAGGTGGTATCTCATTGTGGTTTTAATTTGTATCTCTCTGATGGCTAGGGAAGATGAGTATCTTTTCATATGTCTCTGAAACCTCTGTATGTCCTCCTTAGAGAAGTATCTGTTCAAGACTTTCGTCCATTATTTAATTGGGTTACTTGTCTTCCTGGAGTGGCGTTGTGTGAATTCTTTATATATTTTGGAGATCAAACCCTTGTCTGAGGTATCATTGGCAAATATGTTTTCCCATATGGTTTGTTCCCTTTTTATTTTAATACTGTTTTCTTTAGCTATGCATAAGTCTTTAATTTGATGAGGTCCTATTTGTTTATTCTTTCCTTTATGTCCCTTGCTCTAGAGGACATATCAGTGAAAACAATTCTGCGTATACTGTTTGAGATTTTCCTGATTATGTTTTCCCATAGGATTTTTATGGTGTCATGGCTGATATTTAAGTCTTTTATCCACATTGAATTTATTTTTGTGTATAATGTATGTTGGTGCCAGTTTCATTTTTTTGCATGTAGCCGTCCATATTTCCCAACATCATTTGTTGAAGAGGCTATTTTTACTCCATTTTATGCTGCTGCCCACTTTGTCAAAAATTAATTGACCATAGAGACTTGGGTTTATTTCTGGGCTCTCTGTTCTGTTCCATTCATCTATCTGTCTGTTTTTAAGCCAGTGCTAGGCTGCTTTGATCACAGTGGCCTTGTAATACAGTTTGGTATCAGGTATTGTGACCCCTCTTACTTTGCTCTTCTTTCTCAAAATTGCAGCAGCTCTTTGGGGTCATTTATAGTTCCATACAAATTTTTGAAGTGTTTGTTCTATATCTGTGAAATATGCCATTGGTACTTTATTAGATATTGCATTGAATCTATAAATTGCTTTGGGTAGTATGGACATTTTGATGATGCATTATCCGTTCGGTCCCAGATTGAGTTTAGTGTGGCTTCCACTCCCTCCTTCACCTTCTTCCATTGTTTTCTGTTGGTAGTTCCTTTTCTGGTGGATTTCCTCTTCCAGCAGGTGTACTGCTGTTCACTGGTCCCACCTTGCAAGTACTCTGGAGTAGCAAAGTTATATTTGTGTCACTGTCTCTGTTTTTTGGGCTGACCCCTGTCTAGGTCTAACTCTGGTCTTTTCACAGCTACAGGTTTTAATGTCTCACCTGTGGATAAAGAAGAGAGGGGGAAAAGAAAAAAAAATGCAGGGAAGGAAGGGGAAAAGAATAATATAAGGAAAGGAAGAAAGGAAGGAGGAATAAAAAAGAAAGAAGGGAAGAAAGGGAGAACAAATTCAAAGAAAAAAACTTTTTTATAAGTTAAAACAAAAAAATAAAATAAAAAATAAAAAAGTAAAAAAAGAAATAAAAGAAGGAGGGGACTAGGAATACTAAAGGAAAGGGAGGAAGAAGGAATTAAAAAAATAAAGAAGGACAGAAAGGAAGAAGGATGGGGAAAAAAAAAAAAACAACCAACCTTCTGCTGGCTTTTAAAGGTCTGGCCAGGCCTGTTCTTTTGTTCTTCCTGGCTGTGTTGGGCTGGGAATATATTAGTTTGCTTTTCTCCCTTCCTGAGATACACTCTTCACTGTTGTCCAGCCTCCAGCCCAGTTCCTAGGTGTACTTCTGGGTCCAGACTGGGTCTGTTGCTGTGCTCTATTTGAGGTGCACCAATTAGGGGCAGCTTACCCGCTGCCTTCTTGCTCTTTGCTGGTCTAGATGCTAGGTACTCTCAGCGCCCCTTCTGGGTAGTTTAGCCCCCACACTGAGTCAAGACTTTGTGAGGACTGCCGCTCCCCTAAGCGGGGGCACTTCCGCCTTTCTCCTACAGAGCCAGTCGACCCTGCAGGGCTCTGTGCACAGGGGCTGGGTGGCAAGGGCTTTATCCCCGGCTCTCTGGGTGTGAACTCCATATACTTGTGTTCACTGTCCCCTTTGTCCCTGGATTGGGTGCCTGTGAGCAGCAGGCTGGGGGTCTCAGTTGTGCACCATTCCTGTTGTTTTTCGAGTGGGCACAGGTGGGCCGCAGATCAGCAGGTGCACATATTCCCTAATTCCCCTTCATTGGCTGAGCAAGCTGCCACTGGCCCTGGGGCCACTGGTAGTGAACTGTTCCTGGTTCTTCCAGAGTGGGCAGGGACAGGCCACAGGTCACTGGGTTCATACAATCTCCAATTCCCCTTGATGGGAGGGCAAGCCACCACTGGCCTGAGGGCCGCCATTTGTGCACTCTCACTGGTGCTTCTAGAGAGTGTGCAGGCAGGCTTCCCTGGGCATCCAATCCCCAGGTGCACACTGACTCCTGGGCTGCTGGGGGCAGGACCTCTCCAAACAGCTGTGGAGTGCCTCTTTTTCATATTTTTATTTTTGAAAAACTCTTCCTATTTATGCTCACCAGTCCAAACGAGCACCTGGTCTCTCACACATCCCAACCTGGCTCTCTCCCAAAAATCTTGCAGCAGACCCGGTAGCTGCTGGGTCTGGGGCTGCAGCCCGCCCTGCTCCCCGCGCTGGTCTCGGGTACCTAATCCTTTCAAAGCACTCTCCTTACCGACTGGTCATTCAATTTCCCCTATAATCTTGGTCTCCAATCTTCATATATGCTGGAATAGCATTCCTCTGTTCCTCAGAAAATCAGCTAGGTGTTTCACCTGTGGGCTGGAGGAAGTGGACTCCGCTCCCACCTATCTTGCCACCATCTTCCCTCTCTTGTTGCTATTTCTTTACTGTGCCAAAACTTTTTAGTTTGATGAGGTCCAATTTGTTTATTTTTTCTATTGTTGCCCTTGCCCAAGGGGAAATATCCAAAAAGATATTGCTAAGAGCGCTGTCAAAGAGTTTACTGCTTAAATTTTTTTTCTAGGAGTTTTATGGTTTAAGGTCTTAATATTTAAGACTTTAACTCATTTTCAGTTTATCTTTGTATACGGTATAAGAAAGATTTCCAATTTCATTTTTTCCATGAATCTGTCCAATTTAGCTAACAACACTAATTGAAGAGACTGTCTTTTACTCCATTGTACACCCTTGTCTCTTTTATCATAGGTTGATTGCATAAGTGAGGATTTATTTATGGTTTCTTCATTCTATTCTATAGATATATCTTTTTGTTTTTATGGCAGTGCCATACTATTTTGATTGTTGTTTCTTTATGGGATATTTTAATATTAGGGAGCATGGTATCTCTCACTTTGTTCTTTCTCAAAATTTCTTTCGCTATTTGGGGTCTTTTGTGGTTTCATATAAATTTTAGAATTCATTCTAATTCAGAGAAGAATGCCCATTGGTATTTTAAATGGGATTGCATGAATCTTTATATTGCTTTAGGTAATAAGGACATTTTAACAATATTAATCCTTCTAATCCACAACCAAGGCATATCCTTCCATTTATTTGTATCTTGTTGAATTTCTTTCTTTAATGTTTTACACTTTTCAGAGTACAAGTCTTTCACCTTGTTGGTTAAATTTATTCCTAGATATTTTATGCTTTTTTATGCAATTGTAAATGGGATCAGTTTTTTAATTTATTTGTCTGATTATTTGTTATTCATGTGTAGGAAAAAAGAGAATTTTTTAATTTCTAATAAACTCTTAGGTGATACTAATACTTATGATCAGGGAGCAGAGGAGTTCCTCTAGGTAATGGGGTCTCTTGGTAATGGCTGAAGAGCAGAGTTAACTTTCAAATTTGCATTTAAAAGAATACATGAATATCTGGCCTGGCTGGTGTAGCTCAGTGGATTGAGCAAGGGCTGGGAACCAAAGGGTCCCAGTTCGATTCCCAGTCAGGGCACATGCCTGGGTTGCAGGCCGGGTCCCCAGTGAGGGCCATGTGAGAGGCAACCACACATTGCTGTTTTTCTCCCTCTCCTTTTCCTTCCCCTCTCTCTAAAAATAAATAAATAAAATCTTAAAAAAAGAATACATGAATATCAGAATATAGTGGAAGAACCCGCTAAGTCCTGCCCTTCAGGATGTATCACTGATCTGACTACAGTTTGGATTCTTTATCCACTTAAGGCACATTCATAATGAATGTGTCCAGTTTTGGTCAGAATTTACTGCTTGCCTATCTACTTGACTTGCGAAGTAACAGTCATGAATTGTTATTAAGTTATGTTATTGATTTATTAAAAGGGTTGGGATGGTGTGGTAGATGTCATTACTGTGCCAAATTCTTTCATCCATGCATATTGTCATATGACTTACATTGCTGTATGGGAAAGAGGTATGGGAAAGGATACTTTCCTACCTGACCAAAACTTATCTTTATCTTTAAAAAGTGAGTGAAATGTACAGTTTTGAGAAGTTTTAAGAGTCTTCTGTAATTTCTCAACTGTTTTTTCCTTCCTTTCCCAGAAGAATAGTATATCAGAAATAGTGGCTGCTCCTTAGGCCAGAATGACAAAAATATGTACAGAAGAATTGTAGCCAATATGTTACCTGAGGAAGAAATTAGTATTTGTTATTATATGTCAGTGAGATTTTAGAGCTATAATTGTAGCAAAAAATCTAGAGAAATTTGTTGAATTACCTCCTACTTGATACTGGGTATTAGGATAGGCTGATTATGCACAGAATTTTAGTCTTAGTCACTATAATAATTCTATTAGTTAGATATTCTTATTTAAATTATATAGAAGAAAATAAAGTTTACAGGGAGTTTGCCACACTAATTGGTAAGATATTTCTTTTAATTATGCCATGGTGTGGTAATGGATAAATTGGTGAAAATAAGATTATATCCAAAGAAAGCAAAACTTCTTATTAAGAAATATTCTTACTTTACTATTTCTAATCTCAATATTTTAATGTACAAAGTCAATACAACTATAGAAAACAGTAGAAACTTCTCCACTAAAATTGTTTTTTCTATTCAGAGTCAATTAAATATATTTTAACCACTCAGAGCAAAAAAACTCCAATGAAAAAAATTTACTCGTCAAAACTCTGAATATAATTTAATTGTTTTTGTTTTTGGAGTAGATAAGATAATATCAGAATGGCCTAAGGTTTTGATGTTTGAAAGTGAAAGATAGACTCCAATAAGTTGAATGAATGAGGAGATAACATTAGCCTATTTAATAAAAATTTAATTGAGTAAATAAATGTTGCAGATTTCGTCCTGCAAAATCCATGGTGGGGACCGCACCGATTGCATGAATCAAACTCACCCAGAGACACGCTTGGAGAATACAGTCTGGCTGCCACGGGCCTTTCGCTCCATCTTCGAAAGACCTTGTGCGTAGCTCAGCCGGGCTTTTTATTAGAAGTTTTAGGACACATTTACATTGGATTGATTATTCATGAACTTATGCAGAACAGGGATCTTCAGCAAGGTCATGAGGATATATGGGAAGGGAATAGATAAGGGGTAGGTTTACTCAGTAAGGTAAACATTTAGGGTACAGAGCATTAGGTTATAAATTCAGGTCCGGTGGCAGACAGGACCAGGGTAGTACATTAAACAGGAGACAAGTAAATTGAGGGTAAGCTAACTAGGGCTGTTAACTCTTAGGACCATAAAACATTGAGACAGAGAAGAATTTCATGGATTCATTAACTTAAGTTTCCTGGCCTTGGGGAAAGAGAGCCAGTCAGAGAACTTCCTAAGATACATTTTTGCCAAATTCCCACCAGAGAATTCCCCCTCCACAGACGTGAATCACGCTTGCCCACACAGGAGTGCTTCCTCACTCGGAGCTGAGCTCAGACACGCGTGACTCCCGGGACTGCATGTTTTCATGCATGTGGAAAGAATTCCCACAAATAAACAAGATAACAGATCATTGAAAGATTAGCTGTTAGTGATTCAGTAAATGAGGAATTCAAAGGAGGGTGATAAAAGCCCTGAAATTCAAGGTTTGTACATAGGAGGTCTGTGTTAATGAAGAATCTAAGCTTAGCTGTTTAAATGGTAAGATACTTTTCCATTAAGGTAGGAAAAATGTTTTATAAAGAAAGATTAGAGCTAGCATCTATTGTAATTTAGGGCTAGATTTCTCACATTTTATTCACTTTTTAAAACACATTTTACTTATTTATTTTCAGACAGGCGGAAGGGAGGGAGAAAGAGAGGGAGAGAAACACCAATGTGTGGTTGCCACTCGCACACCCCTACTGGGGACCTGGCCCACAATCCAAGCATGTGCCTTGACTGGGAATGGAACTGATGACCCTTTGGTTCACAGGCCAGTGCTCAGTCCACTGAGCCACACCAGCGAGGGATATTTACTCATTCTTTAAATAAGTGTTTATAATGCACCTGCTCTCTGCCAAGTGTGTTAGGTGTGGGTTATATGTAATAGATAGAATATGAACCTGCTCTCTCAGAGCTCTTACATTCTGGTAGGGAAAACGAATAGAAGCAATAATCTGTTGGAAATAATATGTTTAACAAGGAGAAAGGTAATGGGAGACTGCATTGAGTGTGACTATTTACTGGTAGGGTAATATTTGCATGAGAGACAGATAGGGTAGGCAAGAAAGGACTCTGAGGAAAACCTGATGTTTGAGCTGAGACATGAATAAACTAAAAAAGCCAGCTAGGGAAAAGTTAGGAGGGAGACTATTTCTGGGGTGGTACCAGTAAGGGGAAATGCCTTAAATCATTAACAAATTTTCTGGGTTCTATATATCGCAAAGGCCAATATTTCCTAAATTTAAAAGGACATATGGATATAGAACTTATGTACAGCTTTTTGAATATAAGAATGTGTGTGTGTATTTCCATTGTTGGGCTCCTTTTAAATAATTAGTTTTATGGGAAAGTAGGCTCGATTTCTATCTTGACCTTAACCTTAACTGTAACAGCTATACTGGAATATTTTAAATAATATACTGTACAGTCAGAAATAAAATGAAAATGTACAATTATCTGGGAAGTTTCATATCATTCATACAAACTTTTTGAGACATAATTTTTGCTATCTAAATTATCTAGTGCCTCTGCAAATTACAGTTTCATAAACTTTTATGAAATTTGCCCCCAAATATTCTCTGGAGTAAAAGATTTAGCCACTGGGTTATTCCCACCCATGTCCCTTCCAAAAAAAATCTCAAACAAAAGAAGATAAAATACATGTTAAATATCTGTATCAAACCAAATTAGAGAACCAAAATAACAACTATTTCAATGGAATGAACAAGAGTAGCATCTCTTTGAAAATAACTCCAATATAGTTATAAGCAAATTACTTGTGTTAGTCACAGTATTATTCTATATTATATAGTTACATGCAGTAAAAAATAGTCTCAAGCCCTGGCTGGTGTAGCTCAGTGGATTGAGTGCGGGCTGGGAACCAAGCGGTCCTGGTTCGATTCCCAGTCAGGGCACATGCCTGGGTTGCAGGCCAGGTCCCTGTGAGGGCCATGTGAGAGGCAACCACACATTGATGTTTCTCTCTCTGTATGTCTCCCTCCCTTCCCCTCTCTCTAAAAAATAAATAAAAATAAAAATAAATCTTTAAAAAAATAGTCTCAAGGTATATTAAAGAAAGTATAATTGTGTTATTTGATCAAGGGTTAGAAATACCTAAAATGTCGTCCCATTTCAATTAGTGCTCTTGTATGAATACTTCACTAGTTCTCATGTTGTGAATGGAAGGCATATCACTTAATCTGAATGCACTGAAGTAGAAAAGATTATACACATAGCTCTCTGTGTTTTTTAACTAAGTCCAATAACTAATGTTAACTACAGGGTCCGGCACAAATAATGTCCCTTTTTTATTACAAAATATTTTATTACAAAATCATAAGCATATAATTCTGTAACATAACAATATCACACTCAAGAACACCATGTGATATTTTAGGTGAAATGTTCAAAATAAAACTATAAATTATTATAACCATATTATTACCCTACCAACCACACTCAAGCAGGAGTTACTTCTTTTGGACCCTGTATATAGAGATTGTGATTATATATAAATGAAGAACAACATATTAAGCTTCTCCAAATACTCAAGACAGTCTCTATGTTAATTTTCTACTTTCATATGAACTGAATGAAATTCAAACTATAAAATGCTTCATCATTTATATTCATCATAGTTTAATTTTGGCATAATTTGACCAGTATCTAATGAAAATGGAGGAAAACCAACACTAAAAAAACAAAGCTATTCTTGTTTTAAGTGACATATTTACTAACAAACTACTAGAAAATATAGAGCATATAGAACCCTGAATTAAGACTACGTATTCAGTGATAAGACTGAATATTTTTTCCAATGTGTAACAGACCATATTTTGTTACTTTTTCTTCCATTTTATTATTTTATGTAATATATTTTACAATTTCACAATGTGTTTCCATTTTAGCTTGTTGTTAATGTTAGCCAAGAGATTCACAATGGCATTTCAGAATAGAAGGACATTTAAATCCAGAAATATAATTTGGGGCATCAAACCTTTTGCAAATAATTGTCTTTTCAGAGAGAAAAGCTACTGTCTAATTAGCCTGTGGCAAGAATTTAATTAGCTAGTGGCAAATCCACCTGCTCTTCCTATCATCAGTCATCTATCTGGTTAGGGGGAACGTTATATTACTTGATTATCATTTAATCTTATGGTTCATTTTCAAGCTGAGTGAATCAGACACTTGCATGACTTGTTTAATGAAGGGCTATGAGAGGAACTAGCACATAAGAGTATCTATATTTGATTATATTATACTATAAATGTTAAAACATTTACAGATGGCAGATTTGTAAATATATTACTTAGATTTCCCCATTATTTTTTATAAAAGGAAACTCTTTAAATATTATTTGGAAGCTTTTTATTTGGCTTTCTTTTGAGATACTGAGTTATAGTCCTAAGTTAGTAGAGTATTTTTCAGTGCATCCAACTACTTAAAAATAGCTTTAGCTTATGCTCTGCATAGGTGGGAAAGAGAGGCGTTTGCAGATAATTATTCCTGATTTTCACTGGGTAATAAACTGGTCATGACAATTTTTAATATTTCAGTGTGTTCCAGAATTTCTGAATTTTTTAATTCTATTACAGCTATACCTTGTGCTGGAAATATCATGTCATGTTATTTGTTTGGATGCCAAAGATTCGGGCTACTACTTTGATAAATTTTTCCTAGCTCATTACATCATATGTGTTTCATGAATGAATTTAATTAGAGTAATTTTGTATGTGATATAATCAAATAATCACAGCCAATTTAATTCTGAAATTAATTCTTCACTAAGTACTATGGTTTGAATCTATTGAGTCTAGACAATTCTGTGGACACTAATTAAAAATTTCCTTGTCATAGTCATAAAAATTTTTATGTGTTCATCACTAAAAATAACAATGATAAGATGCATCAAAAGTTGTTTAGAGCAGGCATTGGTAAAGCTGAATTTTTGGTATACGTTGGCATTGTCAATGTCTTATACTTGTTGCTATTTTCAAGTAAAATAATTTAAAAACACTTCAATGTGTATTGTATACACACATTAATATGCATATATATGTATATATGTGTGTGTGTGTGCATGCATTGGCTTTGACATCAAATCAGTGATGTGGGAAGCGAAGTCAAAATGAATAGAACAATAATTTTAAGACATCAATTATTGTTATATTGGCTGCACCACACAGAAAAAGGTAGTCCCAGTACTATTCACCAAGTATCTCTTTGAACCTTAATTTACATGGAAATCTAGTGACTGGCTATAGCGAAATACATTTCCTAAGGAATCAGTAGCACACTTGCCCATTGTTCTACACTGCCAGCACTCAAGTTAACCTGACATCCTTTAACAGCTCATGACTGAGTTGAATTGATTTTGTGCAGGAAGACTTAGCGCTATAACAAAAACACATTCTCACTACTTGTGTTGCCCTATTTAGTTATTACTGAGGAAAAACTCATTAAAATAAAATAAAGCCCCTTTTAAAAAGAATACTTCTAGTAGACTGCAAATATATTACCAAATACTAATGTAAAGTTAGAAGTAAGTAAGTGTCTGAAGTGAAAAATATATAGAAAAAGATTTTTAGCTGAAATATACAATTTCAGAATATTTTCAGAGCTTCTGATGAAAGTATACTGTGAATTTTTGGAAGTTCAACTCCATTTCTTCAAAGAAAGTCAATGGCATTATTTTATAGAATGTTTGGTAACAATGAAATATAATTTAATGCTATATAGAAGCTAAAGCATCATATTTGTAATTGCTGCATAGTGTGTATATTACAAGCCACTGCTGCCCTTGGGCATAGCATTTGAAGTACAAAGAGAAGTGAACACTGTCACATCCTAGTGTAGTTTGAGGATTAAATGAACTAGCATGTTGTTTGGCATGTGTTTGGCTTTCAATATATGTTTATTTTCTTACTCAAAAAATTGGCCATTTTATAGTAATTATTATGAAATGTAAAATAAGATAGAACTAAAAATCTTTCAAAGTAATTTCTTTTGGAGTTAAAGAGTAACTTTTTTATTTCAATAATGAAGATATTGCTTCATGTTTTACTGAACTGTTTGTATTTATTAATCATTGACAACATTAAAAAAAAAAGTTAACCAACTAGGATAAAAAGGGCAGGGAAGTGAACACAGTGTTACATTCAAGTAGATGATCTGGTCCACAGGATATGTTTTTCTCTCCAAGGGCCCAGCCCCTATCTGCCATCTGAGAACCTACCACTAGAAGCCCACATCTAGAGGTCACCCCTTCATTCCTGAAGTCAAGACTTAAAAGAGCTGTTTACATTTGGAAGGTAGTATTATAAGTATTCTCTATTAAACACTTTATTTACAAATGAAAAAATAAACATTTTTTAAATTCAGTTATCTCATAAATTTTCTATACCATAATTTCAGCTCATGGCCAATGTTTTCCTACAACAAAATTTTCTTTTGTTCTGAGACTCGTAGGATAAAATAGCTTGAATAAGTGATAATGGAGGGTACTGATGAATGTTTTACAAGAGGCAAGAATGCACATATTTCATTTTAACTGGCAGTTGGGTGAGTTGTCTTCAAATTATTTCACATTAAATATGATCAAGTCAATTAAAGTCATAGCCTACAGATTTGGTGAAATTGCTATCCTTTCAAATATATTTAATATGGAATGAAATATTTACTTTTAATATTCTAAGAATATTTTACTACACTGAATAAATGCAAGATTTCAATTGGGTTTTTAGATATAAGGTGAACTTTTCCCCCTTACTTTTTATTTTAAAATTTAGAGTGTGCCTTTGTTTTTCTACATTTTAGGCACAATTTTTGTGTGTTTTAATTACAAGACATTGGATTCTTGGTCTTTCATGGCATTTTGTTTTTGTTTCTGAAATATTTTGTGGTTGCAGCTTCCCCAAAATGCATTAATGTAATTTTATTTAAATTTCAGATCATCCAATTATCAGAATAGCATTATGTAAACAACACATGAAGAAATGAGTCATTCACCACTTTCCCATCCTTTGTTTTCTTTCCTGATTGAAGGGCTCAATAAATTGCTTCAGCTCATAATAACTATGAAAGTTAAATACTATTTTTATTCATTCAGCTGGGGTTTAAATACAGCGCAAGGACCCATCATTCTGTCATGAGCAGCTCTGGAAATTCTTGACAGTTTATAATCTTCCTTGCTCACATTCACAAGTGAAAATGATTATACTTAAAAGCAGGAACTTTACACACTAATTTTTAAATCAACTTTAAAAAAGGCAACGACCCATGAAAATCAGTTGTATTTTATTGCTTTTGAGAAGGTACTTATCTTAGAGGACAAAATATTCAGAGTTTCAGGGTTAATTTTATTACTTGCCATAATTTAAGGAATGAAATATATGAAATCTATTCTATTTGTAATAACACTTTTGATTTACTTACATGTAAATATTTTAAGTTGAATCAAAAAGTTGGAAGTCTATTTGGTAGAAAACATTCTTTCGCATTAGAAGTACATATACAAGATCTGGCCCACACAGCCTAATCTATATTCTTACACCAAGCCCACTCACTGTTTAACCCCTACCCGGGTATATATTTTTTCACAGCATTTTTTACTACCTGAAATAATATATTTTTGTGTTTACTTCTAGAAGTTTATTTCACCCATTAGAGTAGAACTTACAGAAGAATGCACACTTTTCTTATTTACCTGTGCAGTCTTTAGCCCTAGACTAGTACATGGCACATCAAGAATGATGCAGTCCCAATATATAGCTGATGACTGACTGACTGACTGATTGAATCAATGAAAAATCCCTTACTTCATTTCTTCATTGACTTAGTAGTAGTATACATTTTCCTACCAAGTATTTTTCATACATAGCATCTGTGGCTAAAGGTTTTGAAATCATCACTACAGGACTTCACCAAGGATCTTCATGTCAGTGAGTATATTTTTATGCCTGTTTTCTACTTGTAATTAGATATAATCATTAAGAGCTCAATGATCAGTATATGGTATACATCTAGGTACCTGGTGGGTGTCAAATAACAGTTGTTGAATAATGTTTTAGTTCAAAAATAACCTGCTATTTGTGAATAAGGTAATACTGTCTTTTGTGTGTGTATGTATATTCACATATTAAATCATAAAAAGAGAACATATATTTAAATTTTCTTTGTATATTTTTCTTTATTTCCTCTTTGTATTTAAGAAAGGAGTTAAAATAGATGCTTTTACAACCTCCTTCAATATTTTCAATCATTTATTTATGTAATTAAGTTTTTTATTCTTAATTCTGCATTAAATTCTATATTAACTATATGAGCATTTCTCCATTCCACTACCATGTTATTAAAGTCCAAGTCTTCATTTCTCATATGTGATTTTTAGTTACCTATGAGAATGCATTTTAGTCCCCCTATATTCTTGGTACAGGGTAACAGGGGGGCCCTTTGCAAACCAGTCATTTGATCTCTTCAGGCCTATGTTTCCTCACCTGAACATCAGACACTAATGTCTACTGTGGCAGGTAGGGCTGATTTCATGGGTCACTAGCCTGTGCATTTGCCCATTTCCACACACTCAGAATGGTGTGCTTCCTTTAACAGTCTACTGTGGCAGCCTTAAAATTCTTAATATTCTTTTAACAATGGACATTACATTTTTATTTTGTATTAAGACCTCCAAATTATGCAACCTGTCCTTTAGGCAGGATATTGTAATGATTAAATTAAATAACATAATATTATAAAATATTTAGAATAGTCCTTAATTAACAATAAATTCTCTCTTCCTGCTTATTTTTTCTATCCTTCTTAAAATGTATATATTTATGTATTTCTACAGAATATTCAATAATTCAATGACATAAATATTTTAGTTACATACTTAGAGTTTTGCAAAGGGCCAGTTTTTTTCTATTGAATGTACTTGAAAAAATTATAGAGAAAAATATTCAACTTTTCTTTCTTAAGATAGTGACTAGTCTTAATCTTTTCCATTGAGTGATTTATTTCTGTTTTCTATATCTATTTCTATATTCAGAATACTATATATTATATATTATACATCATTTACAATTATACATTATATTGTATATATTAAAGATAATACATATGAAATAAATGGCTGATATAACATGATACTACAACAAATAACCAAGTCTCTCTTTTCCATGTTAAAATAATTTACAAATTAAAATAAAGTGGAAAGGAATACCTATTTATAAAATAAATACTTAGTTTATAATTAAGCAAAACTAGACAAAATTTTAAAGACACACAAATTAAGTGATAAATAAATATAAATAAAGAAGGTGGATAAAAGACATAAATATAAGTTGTGACACTATAAGAGTCCTAGAGGAAAACATCAGTAGGAAAATTTCAGACATTCCCTGCATCAACATCTTCACTGATATGTCCTCTAGAGGAAGGGTAATAAAGGAAAGAATAAACAAATGGGACCTCATCAAAATAAAAAGCCTCTGCAGGGCTAAAGAAAACAGTATTAAAATAAAAAGAGAACCAATGGTATGGGAAAACATATTTGCCAATGATACCTCAGACAAGAGTTTGATCTCCAAAACATATAAAGAACTCATATGACTCCACTCCAAGAAGACAAAAAAACCCAATTAAAAAATGGGCAAAAGACTTGAACAGACACTTCTCCAAGGAGGACATACAGAAGGCCCAGAGACATATGAAAAGATGCTCATCATTGCTAGCCATCAGAGAGATGCAAATTAAAACTACAGTGAGATACCACCTCACACCAGTCAGAATGGCCATCATAAACAAATCAACAAACAAGTGTTGGAGAGGATGCGGAGAAGAGGGAACCCTAGTGCACTGTTGATGGGAATGCATATTGGTGCAGCTACTGTGGAAAACAGTATGAAACTTCCTCAGAAAACTAAAAATGGAACTGCCTTTTGGCCTAGCAATTCCACTGCTGGGATTATACCCTAATAGCCCTGAAACACCAATCCAAAAGAACCTATCACCCCAATGTTCATAGCAGCACAATTTACAGTAGCCAAGTGCTGGGAGCAACCCAAGTGCCCATCAGCAAATAAATGGATTGAGAAACTATGGTACATTTACATGATGGAATTCTACACAGCAGAGAGAAAGAAGGAGCTTATACCCTTTGCAACAGCATGGATGTAACTGGAGAGCACCATGCTAAATGAAGTAGGCCAAGCGGTGAGGGACAAATACCATATGATCTCACCTTTAACTGGAACATAATCAACAAAAGAAAAAAGCAAGCAAAATATAACCAGAGACATTGAAATTAAGAACAATCTAACAATAGCCAGAAGGGAGGTGGGAGGGGACAGTGGGGAGAAGGGTTTTTAGGAACTACTATAAAGGACACATGGACAAAACCAAGGGGGATGGTGGAAGCAAGGGAGGAAGGTGGGTTTGGATGAGGTGGAGGGGAGGGGATGGGAGAAAATGCAGACAACTGTAATTGAAGAACAATAAAGTAATTAAAATATATAAATAAAGAAATAAAATAAAAACTTTAAAATATATGCTAGTATGTAGTAAATAAAACAGAATAAACAAATATAAGAAAAATTAATCCAAACTAAAAATATGAAGTTTCAATAATATAAGTAATTAAAATACTGTAAAAAGTTGCAGAGAGCTTTGCTCTTCTAGTGCAATGAAAGACAATGCACATCAGGAGCCTGGAAAATGCCAAGGCCTCACACAGTCTACAGAAGAGCTCTGAGTATAGAGCTAAAGTTGTCTCAGAGGCTTTGGACTTGATCGGACTCTCGTACCTCTGGGGTCTGGCCAAAGGTCCTGGGCAGCTGCATTCCTTCCTGTGAGTGGTGGAGGGTGTTGGTCCTCAGGATCTCACCCTGGGATTGTGTGTTCATCATGTCTTGTGATTTGCAGTGAGAAGTGCTGGAACTTCTCAATAAATACCAAGTTCTTTCTCCTCTTCCTAGGGTTGTAACCCAGTGATCCTCAGACTGGTCCACACAATGTTAGCTCCACTTCAAAATCAGGATCAACTTCTAGATTTCTGGATAAAAAAGTGGAAGATCTGGCACCATTGGTCCAGATCCCTGACTGACTACATCACCTCAACTGTGAATGACTGTATGGAAGGTCACATGCCTCCCTCATGACCTAATACTTTTTGTTGCTTTCATACCTGAACTTTAGCGGCAGCTACCAGATATCTTCATATTTTTTTAGTAGAGTCAAGAGGAGAATAAAATATTTTCTTTGTGCTTTCACTCTCTTAATTTATAGGCGTGATCAATATAGATATTTGAGTTAATTCTTTCCCCACCAGAATGCAAAACAGTGGAGTTTATGTCTAATTGAGAGGGAAATGGCTAAGTTTAATTCTCTCCCTTTCACTGCATTTGGAGGTTGAATGATATTTATGGAGAGTAAAATAAGGAGGTGAAATATTAGAAGTAGGGTCTAATATTTACTACAGTTAATCATAATAACAAATGACTATATGTGATATATATATATAGATACTGATAGCATCAAAGGTAGGATATCCTTAGATTTCTAACAACTCTACACCCAGAATGAGACTGCACCAGGAAAAATATAATTCACCAAACTCACACTGAAAGAAAGTATTTAAAAAATCTGCTGGATAAAGATTCAAATTTCTTTTTTAGGGATTCAACAATTACTTAGAAGCCATAGTCATCTTTTTATGTAAATTGACTAGTAGTAGGTAAACACAGCCTACTAGTTGATAAAAGGTACAGTTACTATTATCTTCTGGTTATCTTTCTGATTTTAAAACCAATTTATACTGCAGGTGTTTTCTCCTTTCCTGAATTAACTATGGCTCTGATTTTCTGTTTAATAAAAATCCATTAATTCTTTTTCTTTTCCCTCTTTTTAATTTTTTCCATATTTTAAATTTTATTGTTCAAGTACAATTGTCTCAATCTTCCCCTCACCTTTGCCCCTACCCCAGCCTCCTCCCTCCTGATTCCACCTACCCCTTGGTGTTGTCCATGTATCCTTTATAGTTGTTCCTGAAAACACTTCACCCTTTTCCCCCATTATCTTCTCCCATCTCCCCTCAGATTACTGTCTGTTTGTTCTTAATTTCAACATCTCTAGTTACATTTTGCTTGCTTGTTTGTTTTGTTGATTAGGTTCTACTTAACGGCGCGATCATATGGTATTTGTCCCTCACTGCCTAGCTTATTTCACTTAGCATAATGCTCTCCAGTTTCATCCATACTGTCTCAGAGGATAGGAGCTCCTTTTTTCTTTCTTTCTACTTTGTAGTATTCCATTGTGTAAGTTACACCATACACAATAATAAATTCAAAGTGGATAAAAGACTTAAAATAAATCATGACACCATAAAAGTTCTTCAGGAGAACATAGGCAGGAAAATCTCAGATATTCCATGCAGCAATATTTTCATGGATATGTCCCCTGGAGCAAGGGAGATAGAGGAAAGACTAAAAATGGGATCTCATCAAAATAAAAAGCTTCTGCATGGCTAAAGAAAACAGCATTAAAATAAAAAAATAACCAACCATATGGGAAAACACATTTGCCAATGATACCCTAGTAACTCTTTTTCAGATGAATACTAAGTATTTACTCATTTGTGCAAATATGTAATTGACCAATAAAGGAACCAATTGGGTGATGTGAAGTACCTGTTGAAAATATTAGACTGTATAAATTATAAGGATTTCTAAGTCATATAGTATGTTAAGCACTAGATACTAGGAAAGACTATTTAGTCAGTTGCAGAGGGAAGGCTATTAGGTAGAATAAAAATGCAATCAAAGTAAAGAGGCAGTAGAGGAAAACAGAGATGAGCTGAATGAGTACTACGGAATTGCGTCAGACGGGAATAACTTTTAGTTTTGATTATTAGAAACCCCTTCTCCCAATCAAATAGTAGCTTAAACAAGTTTTGAAGAAGGTCTCATTTTAAAGAAATCTGAGTGTAAGCAGTGTATCCAGTATGACTCTGTCCAGTATGGTGACTCCATAATGTTATCAGGGGCCCAGGCTTGCTTTAGTTTTTAGAATGAAACCACCCTTGCTCTTATTCTTTGAAGTTATCTGTTGAGATTCCAGACATCCTGCCTTGTCTCAGCAAGGATGAGGGTTAAATGCTGAGGGCAAAAAAATTATGTGCCAGCTTAACTTCTTTAAAGGAATCTTCTCAAGGGCCTACCCAGTGGGTTCTGCTTATATATCATTCTATTTCACTGGCCTATATCTCTTTAGATAAGATATTAGCCATATGTAGCTACAAGTGAGCCTTAGAATAAAGCTTTTCATTTAGGCACATTGCAAATATGAATAAAAAGATTTGTCAGTAAGAAATGAGATGCTGTTACATTGTATAGACCACTGGCATATGTCACATTTCTCTCATTCAGGAAAATTTATTTAAGTGTAACAATATCTTGGTACATAGTTGACAGTCTATTTGCAAGAAACTTACCTGGTTTGAAACCTAGCAATAGTGATATAATAGAGTCAGAGTCTGGACAGAGGCCCTTAGAGGAAAAAGGTGAAATGCTTAGCAATGAGTTATATATTATAGCTACTTCAAGATTTAGACCATGGGACTGCCTCATGCAGGTGGGACCCATGGTCTTTTCTGACATGTGTATAAGGACATTGAATTTTAGAAAATATGTTTTGTAAGTGAATGTTTAATTTCCTATCTTTTATTTATTGGAACAGTTTCTTGTCATTTTTTTGAAAATTAAGTAGGAGGAAGCCCACTATTTAGATTTTGATGTTAGAGGTTTTTCTTTTTCTCCTACTGAAGCTGACTCTTCCACCTGACTCCAGAAGCAGTCTCTAATTTTTCTGCAGGAGCAATATAATGCTGTTCTCTGCCTAATGAAGAAAGTAGCTAATAATGATTAATGTTAATGAGTGTGTGCTCAGTGGGAGGAACAGAACTGTTGGGTATTGTCTTCGCCTGTCCGTTAAATTGATGTGTTTCCATTGGCTTTAACCCTGCGTTTTCTTGCAACTACCACAGTGTGAACTGTAAGTACCATATTGAGAATAACATGTCTTTTGTCGAAGGGCACCAATTTAGAATGAATTTCACCACACCACTGAGTTTCTCAGTGAACAAAGCACAATTATGGTAATTGGCCTAATTATTTTTGCTAGTTAGAGTTCAGTAGAAAAAAGTTATCATTCTTTATATGAAATAGCCTAAATATTATATGAAAAATACAAGTTACACAAAGTGAATGGTCAATGGATTTAAACAATTTATTCAAGAAAAAAATAATTTAAAATGTATACATAAAAGTTCTTTTGAATTGGAAATGTAAACTTTTTGAGATATAAATTGGAAGAATATTTTTATGATAGTGCTGATAAGGATTCATTATGAAGAACATGCTTTGGCTTAAAGTTTCTCAGAGTACTTTGCCAATGTAATTTAAAGAGCCTTAAAAATCTATACCTATTGACACAAAAGTTTTATTTCAAAGAATTTACTTCAGAAAATTCCCTATAATGTCAAGGTTTGTATGTATAAAATTAGTTTTTGCAATTTTATCTCAATAGTGGAAAAACAGAAAACCACATATATGTCTGATAATAGTATTAAATGATTAAATAGAATAGAATGCAGAACCACACTTAAAAAGGTTTTCTATGGATAATTGAAAAACATGGACAATGGTAATAATATTAAAAATTGCATCCTTAAGTTTTATTATACATAATCAGTTTAAGAAAGAAAAGAAACTATTGGGCCAAAAATTTGAAAGCGATAAACTCTGAGTTTATAAGTTACTTTTTTTCTATTTTCCAAATTTATATTTATTCAAACATTAAAGTATGATTAAATGTCCTGGTTAACATGATATTTATTGTTCACTGAACTATTTGAAGTCAATTTCTAGGACAAATGGTAGCAAAAATGTCACATGATTCTGGAATAGTTTTTTACACATCTATTTGCCAAAATTAAAGAAATCAATTAATAGCAAGTGATTCAGTAATAATATGAATAGTTCAACAAAATTAATATTTTCCATTTTCAAAATGCTCTGTGATGACAAAACATTTGCCTATAATTTATTTGTAATAAAATTTAAGATTTTAGTTGCAAAATTTCACTATAAAGACATTTAAAAAATTAAGAAGCATTTCTATTTCTCACTATGTTGAAATAGTTTTAATAGACCAATGACACGGGGTAGATCGGACCTGCCGATACCCGTGGGTGACCGTGACCCAATGCGTGTATGAACCTCATACCGAGACACGCAGGGAAAGAGAGACCGGGGCCACGTGGCTGATTCCTCCCATCTCAGGAAAAAGCCTCCTGGCTTGCCCAGCCAGGGTTTTTATCCAGGGACAATTACATTGGATTGAATATTCATGGGATTAAGCAGAACAGGTAGGATTACTCATAGCAAGGCATTGGATGTAAATTCAGATCCGGTGGCAGACAGGACCAGGTTAAAGTAATATGCAGGGGTCAGCAAGCCAGAACTTTTTAAGATACGTCTTTGCCAAATTCCTATTAGAGAGTTCCCATTCCACAGACATGATCCACGCTTGCTCACACAGGAATCACACGGAGCTGTGCTCAAAACGTGTAAATTCTCAGGACTGCGTGTTTACACACGTGTGGAAATCACTGCCACAGACCAATGGTATGGCCAAAGACAAGAAAAGCTGGAAAAATACTCCCCCTCCAATCTATCTGAAGGAATTGGAATTCTGTGGAGACAGTCCGGGCTTGAGAAACCAAGATCTGAAAGAGAAGATAAGCTAATTTAGATGCAAACCTGGTATCCTGTCCAATACTTTCCCCACACGTTTTTTGCTGATTTTTACTTTATGCAGGGAAAAAGGGTGAGAAGCCAGAAGAAGGCTTAAATATAAGAAGAGAAGATAATACAATTGTCTGGAATCTTGAAGGGATGGTGACAGAATACATAAGGTTGAACCTATCAAGACCACTGGGACTTGTGAGGTCATAATCTTAAAAATAAGGAACATGCAGAAAAGTCAGCCAATAATTCACCCTAATTTTCTCTCCAAGGCTTTTGCCAATTCACAAACAATGAAAGATTATAGATTAAGACTCCTAGAATAAAATGACTAACCAGCTGATTAGGGAGTCATGTGGTGCTTGGGAGACAAATGTTGGAATCTCTGGACCCAGGAAGAGCATGGACCCCAGGTTTTCATAGAAGCCTGGAGAAGTGTTAAATCAGAGACACAGAAGACCTAGTAGGGATTGCAACATATTTGGAGTTAGCTCAGTCCCTAATTGGGTTGGGGAGATCTACCTCTAATGTTGATGCCTGCTAGACAATAAGATAAATTACTCAGGATAAATATTACACCATTCAGAGATGCTTCAATGTCTTACATTCAACAAAAACGTTAAGAAAAGAAACAAGGGAAAATACAACAACCAACTGGGACCATTTGGAAATGAAGACAGTAGAAACAGACCTATAAATGATGCTGGAACATCAGATATATGAGATCAACATTTAAGAAAAGAAATGACAGGCTGTAGAATTTCAACATATATTTCTAATCAATATAAAAATACTAATGTAAATTAAAGTTACTAATATTGAGAGATCAAATGGTGGGTTTAACAGCAGGTTGGGCATTTAAAAAAGAATCAAACTGAATGAAAAACATATTTAGTGGTTTAAATTTAAAACTTTAAAACTTTCCCCCCTGAGATCAGGAAGATGATATGGATTGCTGTTAGTACCACTGTATTTAGCATTGTTTTGGTGAACCTAGTTAGTACATAAAGGCAAGACAATTAGAAACAGATATAATAATGGAAAAAAGAAATAAAACTATCAATTTAACCTATGAAGTGAATATATCGATATATATATAGACATCCAAAAAAATCTCAGCAAACTATTCAAATTATTAAATGAATCTGCAAAGTTTCTAGAAAACAACAGTATAAGAAAAAAATATTGTATCATTTATCCAAGCTACAATGCTAGACACAAAAGAGTATATTCTATATGATTCCATTTACATAAATTTCAAAAACTGATCTATACTAATAGAGGCTGGATTAGTGGTCATGTTTGGGGCTCATGAGTGGGGCAGAAGAGGAACATCTTGAGGTGTAGGTAATCTTATATTTCTTCATTTGAGTGTTACATGGGCCTGTTCAATTTATGAAAACTTATTGAGTCATACACTCATGGTTTGTGAGCTTTTCTGTATGTATATTATAATGACTTTAAAATAATACACTACAAATATGAGACACCTGTACAAGATTTTAAAGATTGAAATAAGAGCCATAATTAAAAATTTGATTAACATATTTCCTCTTAATAAAGAGGAGTATGCATATGAATTAAGAAAAAGATCATTTTAGTTTTAGAATCTTTTGAACATCATCTCACTTTTGTTATTGACAGATTTTTAATTTTTATTATAATTCAAATGTGAAAACACATCTGTTCTCTGATTCATATTTTTATGGTGAATTCTGAAATGAGATAATTGTGAACCAACAAGTCATTCAAGACACAGGAGATGTATTCTCATATTACTTATGAGAAACAAGTACACAATAAATTTCTGAAGTCAGCAACTTATATGGCTGGCATGTTAATGTAAAAATATATATGAAATATTTACTTTCCTACTTGATATTTTAACCTTTCTCAATTAGAATATAAGAGGGTTCTTAAATAAATAACTGGAATAAATGAAAACATGAAGAGTCTTGTTATTGTAATAACTTTGCACAGTGACAGATGATTACTAGACTTACTGTGGCAATCACACCGTGAATGATATAAATGTCAAATCACTCTGTTATATATCTAAAACTAATATTGTATATCAACTAAAATTAAAATTAAATAAATACATAAAAGTGAAGAAGATTTTTTAAATATTTAAGATATTGGCTCTGTGGGTAATATTTCTTAAGGAAATTTTATACTTGTTTAGATATTCTCCTTTCAGTCGAAAAAAGAAATATCTGATTCTCTACACACCTCTGTTAAAACCTTACCACAGGTCATCATCTCACTGTATTATTCTAAGAACCCATTACCTGGTTCCTCTATTGCTTGTCTTGTGCATTTTGATTTATGTTTTCTCCATACTGATGTCAAGTTGATTTTGCCAAAATCCAAATTAACTTTCTAATCTTGTAGCTTAAAGTGTATGAAGCCTTTAGGAAAAGTCTAGACACCTTTTCTCTCCCACATTCACTTAGTTTAGCTTTAGAACTCACTCTAGGTGTCACCTTTTTTAAGAAGCTCACCAGGTCTCTGTTCTCCTAACTACTTTTACCACATTGTTATAATACTATGCTGTAATATACAGACTTCTTTGTCTGCTCTTCCCATTAAATTGTAAGATGCCTGTGTAGTAGTGAAATGAGAATGAGAGGAAGAGAGAAACAGAGAGACACAGTTAGCTGCATTCTTAAAAATTCATGGCTCTCTTAGGTTCACCTATTGGGTCCCAATTTTCTCATCAGATCCTCAAATGTCCAAAAGAGTTTTGATTAAGGTAAATATAATTTGCACCTTGGTTTAAATTATACCCCACACTATGGTTTTATATTTTGTCAGTTATACTATATACTAATAGTATCAGAAGATGTGCCTTATTTTCTTTCTTTTATGAAGAAATAATAGGTTAGTGTGTTTTTCAAAAAAAACAAACTGGCTTGCAAATGTGTTTGTAAGGAAATGATTTAAAGATTATTTACTCTGTACCCAATAGTAGATACTTGGATTTTTGCATGAGACACTTATTTAGTATATCCCCTTGTATTTAGAGTAATTTTCTATCATGACACATAATTTATTTTAAAAAGCAAGAAAACATAGGCAGTAAAATTTCAGATATCCCACATAGCAATATTGTTGCCAATATATCTCTTAGGGAAAAGAAGATAAAGAAAATAATAAATAAATGAGACTACATCAAATTAAAAAGCTTCTACATGGCTAAAGAAACCATCAGCAAAATGAAAAGGGAGCCAACTGTATGGGGGAACATATTTGTCAATGATATATCAGACAAGGGTTTAATTTAAAAAGATATAAAGAATTCATATAACTCAATACCAGGAAGACAAACAATCCAATTAAAAAAAGGGCAAAGGACTGAATAGACACTTCTCCATGGAGGACATACGAATGGCCCAAGGACACATGAAAAGATACTCAACATCACTAACAATCAGAGAGGTGCAAATTAAAACCATAATGAAGTATCACCTCACACCTGACAAAATAGCTATCAACAAATAACAAGTGCTGGCAAGGATGTGGAGAAAAGGCAACCCTAGTACACTATTGGTGGAAATGCATAGACTTGTGCAACCACTGTGAAAAACAGTATGGAATTTCCTCAAAAATTTAAAAATGAAATGCCTTTTGATCCAGCAGTTCTACTGCTGGTATTAAACACTAAGAATCCCAAAACACCAAGTCAAAAGAACATATGCACTCCTATGTTCATAGCAGTGCTATTTATAATAGCCAAGTGCTAGAAACAGCCCAAGTACTCATCAGTAGATAAGTGGATCAAAAAACTGTGGTACACTTACATAATGGAATATTACACAGCAGAAAGAGAGAAGAAACTCTTACCCTTTGCAACAGCATGGATGGAACTTGAAAGTATTATGCTAAGTGAAATAAGCCAACCAATAAAAGACAAATACAATATGATCTCACTTATAAAAATAATCTAATAAACAAAATAAACTAATGAGGAAACAGACCCAGTGGTATAGAAACATGAAACAGACTGACAACAGCCAGAGAAGATGGGCAAGAGGGATAATGGTGAAAATAAGGAGAAGGGACTACTAATCAAAGAACACGTATGAATGACCCATGGACATGGACAATGGTGTGGGGATTAATCATCGGAGCTGGGGGTGGGCTGGGCAGAGGAGGGCAAAGGTGGGGAAATTGGGACAACATAAAAATAACAATAAAAAAGAAATATATTTTATGCTGATAATATTAGTTACTTGCCATTGGCATTTGTCCAAAATAAAGAATAACTATAATCTAGTGATTTAAAATGTGTGTTTTTGACTAAGCCAGGTATTGGATTAAATCCTTGTTCCACCATTTACTGATTACATCACTTTGAGTAAATTACCTAAACCCTATCGGTCTATGGGCCTCCTTTGCAAAACAGACATAAATCAGGACTTTCTTCCAAGGGGCCATGGTAGAGAAGAAATCAAACAATGAACAGTGAGTAGTTATTACAATGCTAGGAAACCAGTTGAATGGTCAGTCACACAACTGCAGCAAGTAATTTTCAGCCCCAGAACCGATATGTGGAAAACACAAATTCATTGTCTAAGGACAATGAAGTTCTCAGTGGCTGTCAACTCTTCTAAAAATGCTTTCTTACTTTTATTTCAACATACCAAGTTCTACATGGGAAAATGTGGGAGCGTTCCATCAGAAACACATAGAATGCATGAGAAGGAAATGGATACACCAAAATTACCACTTTGGTTGATAGCATAGAATAGATATTTGCTTTATGTTATCTATTTTCTTATGTGAGAAGAATGAACATGTTGTAAAAAGCAGCTATTAGACATGCATATTTAGATATAACAAAAAGAAAGTTGGTAGTCAAGATAAATTTAGTCAAATTTCAAATTAATTCAATAATAATTTATCCTCTGAAAATGCAAACCCTTGCAGTAGTTCTCTTCCTATTCCTGCACATGTAATTAAAGAGTTTGTGTGTCAAGGAAACCAGAGAAGTGGAATTGAGAGCAATCTGGTGTATAAAAAAAAAGAAGCATTGTATGCCTGGCTGCTGTAGCTCAGTGGATTGAGCGTGGGCTGGGAACCAGAGGGTCCCGGTTCGATTCCCAATTGGGGCACATGCCTGGGTTGCGGGTCAGGTCCCCAATGAGGGCCATGTGAGAGGCAACCATGCGTTGCTCTTTCTCCCTTCCTTCTCCTCTCTCTGAAAATAAATAAATAAAATCTTAAAAAAAAATAAAAAAAGAAGCATTGTAAATTTAAGTTCCTCTCTCTTCTGCTTCTTAATTAATATTTCTATATTCATAAAACCAATTTTACTTCCCCTTCCTATGAAGTTAATTGCTAAATCTTATGTCTTTATCTTCATTAAAAAACTACTATTACCTTTGGTATTTATTTGCTTCTCCACTGTTAAATCATACGGTCACTACCTTCCACTGATGTACCACATTAACTGGTACATGAGCTGACTGGTTTGATGGCAGTTCTTGTCACAGTAACTATGCCTTTTTTGTCAGTTGCTACAAGTGATAATTGGCAATGCCCTTAAGAAAAGAAGTTGTAATCCTTCATATTCAGAGAGTGTGATATATATCCATAGAGCAAATTAAAGGCCATCATCTTAACACCCATTTATTTGTAGTAATTCACAATATTTTCCTTTCCTTTGTGAATAGCTAACCCTCATCCTTACTGAACATATTCTTTGATAGTAGTTTTCACATCCTCATTATTTCATTATTTTTATAATAATATTCATCTTAGATATATATTCAAACTCCTCTTTAGTTCCAGTAGTGTTAAATTGATTACACTATGTTCCTAGTATTGCCTCTGATGGAAAACTAACCCAAAATCAGAAAGAATCGTCCTTAGACTTTGCCTTTAAACATAGTGAAGTTGTTATAGTGTTCATTGCATTTTAAATTTAAATATGGATGTAATTGTTACCTTTTATTGTATTAGTGAGCTTTTCAAATTATGTTTTCCTTAGTATATCTTCTAATTCAAGTTGCATAAAAATTCATCTTATTTTTAATACAAATATGAGTTGTTAATATTTCATTATTTTAAGCCTTCATCAAACATTTCCCCTGTCTGCTGATCTGTTGCAATATTGACCCTGAGTAAACAGTCTTACACATATACCAAAGTCTAGAAAGAAAGTCTAATACATATACCAAGGGTATAATTCTACCTTCCCCTTCACCTGCCCATCACACAAACTAAAACAAACTTTTTTTTTAATTTATTTTTAGAGAGAGGAGAAGGGAGGGAGAAAGCAATGTATAGTTGCCTCTCACATGGCCCTCACTTGGGACCTGGCCTGAAACCCAGGCATGTGCCCTGACTGGGAATCGAACCGGGACCTTTTGGTTCCCAGCCCATGCTCAATCCACTGAGCTACACCAGCCGGGCAACTAAAACAAATTTTAAAATGCATCATATGATACATTCTTATCCCTATTTTGCATGTTACTATAGGCCCCTTTCTATCATTTTGATTTATTTTATTGTATGTGACTCCCTTTATATACAAGCTAAATCTGCTCAACCCATAATAGTGGTTTTCTTTATAGTTACAAAATATTTTGAGGTCAATTTCTTTCTGTGGAAATTGGAATTCATATTGGAAGGTAACTTTTTTCCCCTTGGGATCATCAATCTTCACAGATTCATCTGATTTAGATTTTAGACACCTCTGTGTTCTACACAATACCTAGAATGCCATCCACATGGTTGGATATTAATGGTTGTCTCAGCGGATAAGAAAACGAGGACAAATGATTCTCTCTTAATAATCTACATTAGAACAACCCTGAATAAAAGGAGTAAAGGAAAGAGTTCCCATGACCCTTACATTTCTTCTTATTCTTCAGTAATGCACATGGCAAAGAAGCTTGTTTATGATTTCATGGGCAATTTTTAAAGAGTGGTACAGAAAGATGATTTTTTTTCCTCCTAGAGATAGCCTATTTACTGATTTAAATCAACATTCTGTCTCCACTGTGAGAGAATGGCCAATTAGTCAAGCTCTGAGTAAATTAATATACACTTGAAATTCTGTCAGCAGGAAAAGTTCAAATGTCTACAGCAGTCTGCATTCCCACCAACAGACTGGTGAAGCCACTGTGGAAAACAGTATGGAATTTTCTCAGAAAACTAAAAATGGAACTGCCTTTTGACCCACCAATTCCACTACTGGGATTATACCCTAAGAGCCCTGAAACACCAATTCAAAAGAACCTTTGCACTCCAACGTTCATAGCGGCACAATTCACAATAGCCAAGGGCTGGAAACAACCTAAGTGCCCATCTACAAATGAGTGGATCAAGGAACTATGGTACATTTACACAATGGAATTCTACACAGCAGAGAGGAAGAAGGAGATTATACCCTTTGCAACAGCATGGATGGAACTGGAGAGCATTATGCTAAATAAAGTAGGCCAGGCAGTGAGGGACAAATACCATATGATCTCACTTCTAACTGGAACATAATCTACAAAAGAAAAAAGTGGGAAAAACATAACCAGAGACATTGAAATTAAGAACAATCTAACAATAGCCAGAGGGGAGGTTGGAGGGGACAATGGGTAGAAGGGTTTTCAGGAACCACTATAGAGGACACATGGACAGAACCAAGGGGGAGGAGGGAGGCAGGGACGGGAGGTAGGGTTGGAGGGGGAGGGGAGAGGAGAGGGAAGAGTATGCAGACAACTGTAATTGAAAAACAATAAAGTAATTATTAAAAAAAAGTGCAGCAGAGATCATGACTGGTAACATATACTATGTGCTCCTTTAAAAAATATACCATACTTTAGAATTAAGACCAGGCACAGTTTAGATCATGAAAGGGGCTACTGAATCCTCATGAAACTGCTCCTAACTAAAATACTGTCATAACTTTAGATACAATTATATTGCATTATTTACTCACATATGTAAAAATATGTGTAGGCAAAGGACTAGAATGAAATTGATTGCAACACGAACAGTAATTGTCCCTGGGACTGAGTTTAACAAGAATTTCCTGCCTTATACATATATGTTTTCTTTTTATTTACATTGATCCTGTACTAATTTGTAATTGTTTCTATATTGCTTGATGTGATAATGTATTTCAAATCAGTGAAATCCTAATTGAAAAAGTACAAGGCACTTAGTATTTTAGTACATGTGTATGTGTGTCTATATATAATGTTTTAAAATCGATTTGAAATTACGGAAGTGATTTTTAACAGGGAATAAAGGAGGTATACATTACAAATATAGTGAATGGGAGTCTTAGGAGATAGCATAGAATGCTAATGACTTGCATAAGCACTGGATGCAAGGTGCAAATGAACAGCTTAGATTTAAAAATTATATAACAGACTTCAACACCATGGACATAAATCAATATCTGTTAGAGCAGTACTAAGATTCTATTTTAAATATCATAACCTTATCTATTGAAGTCTTAAGGGGTGATTGTGGGGATTGAGGAAGGGGCAGGAAATGCTTCTGAGAGGAGGTGAAAATGATCAGTCTTAAAGGAGGAAGTGTAGACTTCAGTGGGTTCATTTTCATGTGAGTATGTATATGTGCAGATGTATGTGTGTGCATGAGTTCAGATGCCAGTATTTTGGGACCTCTTGGAAGGAGAAGGGTAAACAAGAAATAAGTGCAATTCAGCCAATGATGAGCTCAATTGCGATTTGGATCTGCCCTTGATTATTTTAGGGTTTCTTTATAACAGAATTCTGTATTTTAGGCTGGATAATTGCAGTTGGGTCTGTGCTGCGCGCTTTGTCATATGTTTAGCAGCATCACTGTCCCCTACACTAGATGCCACCTCCAGCCCATCACTACACTAAAAAAATGTGACCAGACACTGCCAAATGACTCCTGGGGTCACAATTTCCCTGAGATGAGACACACTGCTCTATCTGCTAGAAGAGGTGAACTATTTCTGGAGGAAGGCTATCCCCCAAAGGCTCTGTAATCTTTTCATATGTCATTTCTGACATTCACTCAAAGAAATAAGAATCAGGACCAAGGAAATAAAAACAGGCAATAGAAACAGATGCATAAATAATGCAGTTGTTGGGATTATCAGATAAAGATATTAGAATATCTATAACAAATATATTTAAGAAAAAATGGCAAGGTGGGTAATTAGACAATATTCATTACATAGCACAGACCTAAAAAAGTCTTTTTTTCTGACTTTCATTCCTGATGGTTTGGTTTTTTTTATGTGCATGTGTTGGCCTTCAGTTGTGAGTTTACACATGTTTTATCCTAGACTCTGGATTTCTTGAAGCCTAAATTCAGGAAACTTTCCTTCTGGGAGCATTTGTGTTAGTTTCTCTCAGGAAATTACTGATCTCGGTTCAACTTCTCTATTTTCATTCCATAAAATACTGATACAAGTTTTTACTCTCAGGACCTCTTTCACAAGGACTTATGGTAATTGCTCTTGGTCTAATTCATAGTTTTTATTTTTGGGGTATTAGGAGAATTACATACCTACCCATAAGCCCAGCAATTGAACAAACACTTGATTTTAGGTATAATATGTTTTTTGTTCTTCTCGTTGATAGAAGCTAATTTCCATATAAAGTGTACTTCATTGGGGTATATCTTTTACAATGCTATTTCTGAAAGTGAAAATTAATGATAATATTTAAAATCACATATGCCCACCAAAAAATAAGTAAAATTGAAAATTAAGTGGAGGATAAAGAAAAAACTTAGAATTGAAAAAGAATAAGTTTAGAATGTTTACTAAGTGTACCAAAATCTGACATTATAATTTCTCTACCCGTTTTTTTCCCACATGCTTTGGCTTTTTTATTCCTTTACATTTACACACCGTTAGTGGTATCTGAATACCTGGGGATGAATTAAGTCTATAAATCAGTTGTTGGAGAATTAACAGTTTTAAGGTTCTAATTTATAAATATGGTATGCTTTTCCTCTGTTATTTCCCACAAAGCAATTGTCATTTTCTAGCAAAAAAAAATATGTAAATTAAAATTCCCAGCGGAATTAATGTAATGTCTCATTATGTAACACATCATGGACAACCAATAGATTCTTTGCACTCTCAGGCAATCAGATGTATTTAATGCAAAGATAACTCAAGACAAAAGTAATCAGGGTCCTCCAACACTGCTTTTTGTGTGATGTAGAGTTTATCACTGTTTAAAGCATCTAATCGCTTAGCACTTCTTTGTCTCTTTTATTACCTCATTTCATTTCCTGAATAGCTTTTGCAGTCGTGATGTTAACTATTATCCCTTGGACTGATTGAGTAGTTTATTTCTTTTGATACACATCAGGTGAAAGCAAAAGTCATTTCACTGCAAAGCTGGTGCTGCAATTTCCTGTTACTTCAAAGAAGGCACTGCTTTACAAATAATAGCATGAATATTTTTTGACAATTAGCAATTACATGTGATTTTGTTTTGTTTTATTTTTGTGTTCTGAATTCTCTGATTTTATTGCAGAGTTGACTGAGAGACATATAAGCACAGTTTAACTCATGACATGGAGGGACTCAAAGTAAGCTCAAGTTCTATTTCAAACAAATAATTATCCTGCATTTTTAATAGTCAAGGAGATGGGAAGTCTTGTATGAATGACCTGTATTTCAAATTCCTTTATTTTCTGACATTTTTTCATTGTCAATATAGACAGATAATCACATGCATTGGAGTGTTCCTTTTCTTTCAATACCCTTCTTTACTTTTTCTTAATTGGAAGTATATTTCCCTCTCTCCATCTCTACAGTACCCCTTTCATATTCTGATTAAAATAAAATGTTTTCTTTTATCTGGTAGAGTCCAAGAACCATAGTGGACCCTCATTTATTTGGTCATCATATAGTTTTTCTAGTTAGCTAAGTTTAGCCCTGGAAGTCTCTATGTTCTCTCCTATAATCAAGTATTATCTTGATATAATGAAAAGATGGTCAAGAAATTTTTCTCATATGTCTTCCCACAGTCTCTGAACTTTTCTATGACTTTGACTTTTAACTTTATTTTGCCTTTACAAGCAATATTCATTAGTATATAATTTGAGCTTATTTATTTATTTTTATTGTTCACATACAGTTGTCTCCATTTTCCCCCCACCATTACCCTCCGCCCCACCCATCCCCACCTCCACCCTTAATCCTACTCCCTTTGGCTTTGTCTGTGTGTCCTTTATACATGTTCCTTAATGACCCTTCCCCTATTTCCCCCATTATCCCTCTCTCCTCTAGTTACTGTCAGTTTGTTCTTTATGTCAGTGTCTCTGGTTATATTTTGCTTGCTTGTTTGTTTTGTTGATTAGGTTCCACTTGTAGGTGAGATTATATGGTATTTGTCTTTCACCTCCTGACTTATTTCACTTAGCATAATGCCCTCCAGTTCCATCCATGCTGTCGTGAAGGATAGGAGCTCCTTCTTTCTTTCTGCTGTGTAGTATTCCTTGTGTGAATGTACCATAGGTTTTTGAACCACTCATTTCCTGATGGGCACTTCTTTCCATAGATCTGGATCACTAAGGTCCCAGTAAGTCCCACTACTTGAAACTGCATCTTTCTATGTAACTACCTTTACTTTGTGGCCCATGGCAGGAAGTATTTCTCTATCTTGATTTCTGTAGAAAAGAAATTGATCTGAGGGGAACCACAAGCTGTGGCTGCTTATTTGAGATGAAAGGAAACAATTTTAACATTTAAATAAAATTTCTATAAATTAGTACAATTTTAAAATGACCTAGTAATAGTTTTTGAGAAAAAAATTGCAAGGTGAGCTGGGGTGGCTACCATTAGAGTCTAATTATACAACTTTACCAGACTTATTTGGAACATGAAACTAGAAAACATGACTGGTAGCTATAAATTGGTATAGATTTAAAATTACATCTATGATTACATCTGAGATACTTCCAATAACTTTGCATGAGAACAGGAAACTGAACCTATCAAAAAAAAAGTAACAAGTCCAGGCTAGAGAGAACCATTGTTGAAAAACTAAACTTTTCCCGTTGTACTATAATGTCATCTCTTTATAAATCAAGTGACCTTATATGTATAGGTTTTTCCTGGTGTTTTTATTCCACTCTGTTTTTCTATTTGTATAATCTTTTAACAGCAGTATACTCTTAAATAATGTAGATTTATAATATCTCTTAAAACCTGGTGTTGTTATTTCTCCACCCATTTTTCTTCCACAGTGCTTTAGATATTTTTATCCCTTTACATTTAAATAACATTAATGATATTTGACTACCAAGGAATGCATTAAATCTATAAATTAATTGTTGGGGAATTTATAGTATTAAGGTTCTAATTTATAAACATGGTATGCCCTTCCTTCTATTTATATATTCTTTAATTTCACTTAATAATGTAGTTTTCTACATAAAGGTCTTGAAATTTTTCATGAATGTTTCTACTTAATTTTTGTTATGAAAGTTATATCATTAAAATTTTTACATTTGTTCCTGCTGTATAAAATAAGAACTAAAATTTTTAATATTAACATCTTGTGACTTATGATGTCGTTAAACTTATTTATTTTGTTTAAAGATTTTAATTTTATTATTTTTAGAGAGAGGGTGAGGAAGGGAGGAAGAGAGTGAGAGAAACATCAATGCGTGGTTGCCTCTCACACTCTCCCTACTGGGGCCCTGGCCTGCAATCCTGGCATGTACCCTGACTCAGAATCAAACCAGCGATCTTTTGTTTCACAGGCCAGCACTCAATCCACTGAGTCACACCAGCCAGGGCCTAAATTTATTTCTTAATTTTAATGGTTTATTTGTAGAGAAGTTTTAGGTTCCTACTAACATAATTATGCCATGTATAAATAATGTCAGTGTTATTTTTCTCCTTTATTTGTGCTTTTTATATCTTTTTCTTGCCTTAGAACATTAGATAAGATGTCTGTACAATTTTGATTAGCAATAGAAATAGTTGATATTCTTGTCTTGTTTTCACTCTTAGGGAAAATGTTTTCAACGTTTGACTATAAATCTATAAATTTCTTTTAGGTTACCTTTATTGAAATAAGAAAGTTACCTTATATTTCTTTATGTTTTCTTCATGAAAGAGTTTTGAATATTAGCAAATACATTGTGTGCATGTATAGAGATGATAATACATTTTTTTCTGTTAATGTGATGAAATAATTTGATTGACTTTTAAGTGTTAAACCAATCTTTTAATCTTGAATTAAACCTATTTGGATGTGATTCTTTCTGCAAATTGTTAAATTCAAACTTTGTGAGAGACTTTTTAACATAACTTTTCTGTAATTTTCTTGTGTGATTTACTATAGAGGTTATCCTAGCATCAGGAAATTTAAATCCTAGACTTAGTTTGACATTTGCAAAATATTATTTTAACTCTATGTACTTTTTTATTTAGGTTTATTCCATAATTCCTTTTATTTTTTAAATTTTTAATTCATTTTAGTGTTTATGTTTTGGATCTTTTCCATCTGTGTGAGTAAATTTTTCTTTAACATTTTTTCTGATAAGGCTCTTTTGGTCACAACTTCTTTTAGTTCTTTTTCTCTGTAAATATTCTCATTTTATAATCAAGATGGAAGGATATTTTCATTAGGCATAGAATTCTGATTTAATAGTTTCTTTCAGAATTTAAAGGTGTAATTTCATTATCATCTTTGGCTTAAGAATTTATTTCGGTAATTCAATTGTCAATTTTTTCCTTTGAAGTTTTAATGAATCTTTTTATCTGTGACTACTTTTAAGATTTGTTTGTGTGTGTTTCAGCAATTGACATGGCTGTGTCATAGATGTGCTGTATGTTTTTTTATTTAATTCTTCTTAACATTTATGAAGCTTCTTGAATTTATAGGTTAAATTCTAGATAAATTCTATTAGAAAATCTATAATCTCAAAATATTTCTGTCTCATTCATTTTTGTTCTGAGAACTTAACTATAAGATATGAAATATTACTTTTGTCAATGTATTTATTATTCTTTTTCCCCATCAATTGTTTTGCTTTCCATGCTTCAGGCTGGATATTTACTACTGACTTATCTTCCAGTTTACTAATCCTCTCTTCTCTTGTGTTTTATCTACTATTGAATCTCTTTATTACTCAAAGTTATTTTAAAATTTATTACTGACAATTCTAGTTTGAACACCTGTGCCTTTTTTGGATCTCTTTTTATTGTCTATTTTTTAAGTTTTAGTTTTCTGCTCATCTCTTAACATATTTATTATTTTTACTAATGGCGTTTGTTTGTTTGTAGGCAGAAAACCCTAATCGAAGCAGGAGAGTGAAATTATTTCTAAAATGAAAAACTGAGTTGTTTATGTGATGTTTATCAGTGTCCTTCTTTTCAAAGACTCTGCATTCCAATTACTCTCTTTCCAACCAGATGGAAAAACTCAAATTTTTATTTAGTCATTTATCTTTTAGTAGATGTTGCTGTCTCCTTGATATTTTAACCTCTTGCCCTAAAAAGTTGCAGACTTCACAAATGAATAAAGAAAATTATTTGCATACAGGGAAAAAATCATTCTCTTGTGGTTGATTTTTCTCTAGGATCTTGGCCACCTAAATCCAGGCTACCTTAATAGCCTTTGACTTTTCTATATTGAATTTTTGCTAGTTAAAAATTATTGCTGAGACTAGAGACAAAATAGAGATAGGACTTTCAGGTGAAGTAGGATTTTGCTAAAAAAAAATAATAATGTCAATAGAATTACCTTTTAAAGAAATAGTATTGCTTAATGTAGAAACCACAAATTGTCTGAAATATGTTGGCAGAGAAACAAAAAGAAAGTGGAAGTTCATATTCAAGAAAAAACATAGTAGTTGTGAAAAATGACATACTATTTCCAATTATATCAAAAGTATATAAAATTATAATATATGTGAGTCTATCTTTAGAAATCTTTTGCCCCTTAAGTTATTTATTTATTTATTTAAAAATGTTTAAATACTATGCCACAAACATATATCACAGTGTTACTTAGGAAATTCAAACAGTAATACTTAAAATATAAATTCTCATCACAGTTTCTTTGAAAGTTCTTCTAAGTAGGTATTCCTAATTTTGAAAAATTTTAAATAGAGCAGTTTAATTGTTTCCTAAGATTATAGGGCCTATAAGTGGTAGATATTACATTTTTTCTTATGTCTTTCTGAGCCCAAAAACTACCTTCTTGGCCTCACTTTCTTCACAGTGATGGGAGCTTACTTCCTACCATAGCAATACCTTCCATGAAGAACTTCTCCAATGGGTAGAATGCTACCTATTGCAATATATTCAGCTCTTTCCGTACAGCTCTTACCTATTAATCCTGATTATGCTAACTGTGCTATAAAGTGTCAATATTAAAGTAAGTAAATTATATCCTTAAATTTTAAGTTTACTGAATTCCTAGCATTTTAGGCTGTACAACTCCAGGCTCTGCATATGTTTCACACAACTTTACTGGAAAATATTGACTTAAATCCTAAACATGATGTTAAAGAATGTTTTCTAAAACTGAATGTAAAATTTATAGGTAGTTGTATACATAATTTAAAGGCCTTAATTTAAAAAATTCATTTAGCTTCATATTTATAAATATGTCTAGAGACGTATTTATATATTTTATAATTTTAAAATAGTTTTTATTTTGAAATAATTTTAAGTTTAGAAGACAAGAAGAGTACAAAGAACTTTTTATACATGAATAATTTGAGGATAAGCTGCTCAGGTGGAGTTTCATCATCCCCAAATTTAAATGTACATATGCATCTACATTTTCATATATGTATACACTTATGTATATACACAATACTCTTTCTAATATTCTATAACTTGGGGAAATCAGCATTAGTAAATTTAAAAACAAAATATAATAAATAAATTCAGTATAAAAAATATCAGTAGAAAATATTACTTTATAAAATAATTTTTCTTATTGTAAAAGATTATTTTGTTGATGAAAAATATTTATTGTTATATGGATTACATGTTAAATTACATTGTAATCTAAAAGTAATTTACTAATTATCCCTGATGCAAGAAGAAAGCCTATACTTGTTTCAAATCCACTTAATTAGCACTCCTTAAATTTGTATTAAGAAAGTGATATATTCACTCATACTTTTAAATTTTTAAAAAGTAGCAGAAACAAAGAATTTAAAAGTGATTAGGGCCTGATTCCACCCCAAATAAAATTCATCTTGAGAAAAATTTTTATAGAACCATTTCTATTATTATATCACCCAGAACACTCTCTTTCACTGGTGAATAGATTTATTTCCCATGTGAGTCCTTTGCCATTTATCCCATAGAGTCTTTCATGGTGAATTACAGTTGCATGCGTTTACTTATGAACTATTATGGAATGGAATCATGAAAGTTAATATCAAGAATTTGTCCATGTGTGATACAATTTATGTTGCTGGATCTCAAGACTTTTTTCTGAAGCACAGTACCACCCACTGTCCAGTCAATGAGTTTACTAGTGATAAAGAAGGAGATTCTTCTTCTAATTGATCTTGACCATTTCATGATGGGCCATATTGATTAATTACTTAAGCTTCACATTTCCTACTTTAGTCATTCATTGACTTCTTAACCTTAAACCTGTTACTTAATTTCTGAGTTAATTGGTAAATGAGTGTGTTATTGCTACCTAATTTTATTGCCACCTAATTATAGCATGATATTGCTACCTATATTTACCTAATTTATAGTTAGAATAAAATGAATCAAGCAATTTTAGTTTTTATTTTGGAAACTATCTTAAGGTTGAAATAATGAGACAATCTAATATAGAGGCCTAATAGACCCCTCTGTGATAGTTTGCTTGCTACCTTGGAAAACCTTTAGGGAAAAGTGAGGTCTGTGCTCCCATGTTCCATTTTCAATTTAGACATTCTAGGGCAGACAACAGAAAAGGATGTTAGTACAATATTTGCTGAAATGTATATTTTCCACACATGGCTTATGATTGATTACTACTTTTGTACTAAGAAAACACAAACAGAAGAATTGACATTTATCTAAGTTTTTAAAAGTCATGAGCAATTCTTCCTTCTCTAGCAATTGTAATGTCAGTGTGGCTTAAATTATAAGTCTTACTGTTCATTTTGAAATGAAGGTGAAAGGTGCCTCTTCACTTTCAATTGTCTGATGGAAGATTACTTTATTGTCACAAAAATATTTGGACTCAGATGAAATTGTGTAGAATATTATTGTACTCGTGTGTTTAATTTCTTCTTATAGAAATTTCAAGAGAACTTAGGATGCATTTGGCAGCAGCTTGTTCTAGTGCAGTCAGGTTGCTATGTTAAACCTGTTATTTTAGGCAAAGGAGGACTATGTTAGTAAAGTGCTAATTTTTTTCTGTTTTAGATGAGACTCTAATTACTCTCCAACTATTGAGCATGTACTGCAGGTGTGATTTTTACCATTTTAAAAAGTGAAAGAAAGGTCATGGAGTGTGTGCCTGCTTTTACACTGCTGGCAGGTGCATTTGATGATATTGTTCTTCTCTTAAACAACCCCAGGCTGGATCAGGAAATACAGTTGTGTTTTAGAGAAATGCAATGAGAAAAGACAGGTATGAATTTTATGTGAGCAATTGAAATCCAACCTTCCAACATGTTTTTATTATAAATATAAATAATATCTATTACTTATTAAACATCACTGTGTCACAACCTGTTCCATGTACTTTACATTCATTATAATATTTAGCCTTTACCATAATCCTATGTTATTATTATTATTATTATATTCCCATCATGCAACCATGATAAATAGGGTTTAACTTACTCTTCCAGGGAAACACATTTAACAGTAGAAGTGCCAACTTTAAAATCCAGATTTATTTAAAATCAGAGCTCATGCTTTTAGTTGTATCCATGCTGTAAAATTTATTTCCCTTTCTCTTTGCATGCCCAGGTCATCTTTGCCAGGGAACTTCTCTAATCCTATAGGATGTGTACTCATGTATTTTGCTTTTATTCCCTCTACTATTCTAATTTTTTAGTGTTCTACTTAATTTGTATCTTCAGCATCTAGCACAATACTTTACCAATAGTTGATATTCAAAAAAGTGTTGAATGAGTGACTAAGAAAATGATCAAATCAATGCAGTTTTCAAGGTTGATGAACTTGATTGAATCTATCCATGAGTAAGAACATATGTGTGTTTTCTGTAGGGTGTAGTTTGAAGAAAGTTAAAGATTTCAGAAATTTCAAGTATTTTAATGAACCAAATGATTTCTCAACAAGGCATAATTATTGTAAATTTGTGGCTTATTTCCATGGAATTTACTAAGAGATATAAATAATTCACTATTGATAATTATCATCATGTATTATTTCTATTGCGAATAATCCATTTTTGTTCTTGGTCTATTTTTCTTGTAGGTGTACATCATGTGTTATTTTTGTTTGAGCTCTTGCATATAATAATTTGTACTTATCTCTTTTGTTTGTGTAAATATTTTGTCTCAGTTCATTGTTTATATTTTTGTCTTATGTTATTTGCTGCTTTATATAATTTAAATATATATGGTTAAATTTGTCAATGTTTATCTTTATGTTTCTGGTTTGTTGTCATATCTATACTCTTTTCCATCTGAGAATTATAAAAACTCCCACCTATATTCTTGTCGAGTATTTTATGTTTTAACCTTTTACATTTGAATATTGAATCCACTGGAAATTTATTTAGTTGTAAGGAGTTAAGTAAAGGAAATGATTAATTTTGCAACATGGCCTATCAATTATACTGGCCTTGTTTCTTAAATAATCCAATATGCCCAGAAAAGAATATGACATATTAATTTACAGAATTATGAATCATTGTAATCACACACCAAACCATGACCGACATGTAGAAATAATGCTAGAATCCCAAGAACAACCTCTTACCTCTCCCCAAACACCACACACACCCTCCCCTATAAAGATGTTCATCATTCTCACTTTCATGGTAGTCACCTCTATACCTGTCTTTAGTTTTCCATATAAGTATATATTTCTAAACACGTAGGTGTTTAGCCTTGTCTGTTTTGAAATTATATCATCTAATAATATTTATTATTTGTCACTGACTTTTTACACTCTCCATTTTTAAGATTCAAATATGATGTGTAAGTAATGGTGCTTCCTTCATTTTCATTGTACAGTGTTCCACTTAAGTAAATAACTGATATTTATCTATTCTATTATTGATGAACATTTGGTGCATTTCTCTTTTGCAACTAGTAGGAATAGTGTTGCTCTGATTGATCTGGAACTTCTCTTGGTACAAATGTGCACACTTTTCTCCAGGGATATAACCAAGAATTGAGTTCCTGGTTCATATATTATATATATTGCCTTTAATAAATAATGCTAAATAGTCTCCCAAAATGTTCTACCAATTTATACTTTCACCAGCCATAAAACAAAATAAAACAAAGAAACAAAGACCGTGTTTGGATTTCTAAACTACTGCCATTGCTATGGTCAGTTCTTAAATGCTTGTTAATCTGAATGGTTTGGGATAGAATCTCATTGTGATTTTAGTTTGCATTTCTCATATGATTAAGAGGAAAGAATCTTTATATATGTCTAGTGACCATATGAATTTCTCATCAAAACAAATGTTGAAAATGTTTAACATTTAAATAACACAACTTATTATTTCATAATAAATTTTTATTATGAAAAAGAGTCAGTAATTTTGCTCAAAACAAGTAAGATTTTGATATTTGGAAGTATCATTCTCCAACATTTTAATTTGGAACTAATACTTAGTGAAATTAAATGCAAAATTATATAATAGCAGAAATTACAGACCTACATAACTTCTGCTTAACATTAATTATACTCCTAAATCTAATCAAATTAAAATGGATTCTTAATAATTGGTGAATTTCCTATAAAAGATATTTTGGAGTAAGTGCATCAGGGTATTAAATTTTAATCTAGTACTTGTGGCAAACACAAACACATCTTTGACATGTGTTTAGCTATCTAAATGTGAGAAAATTTAAATTAAAAAGATTTAAATTAAGTGAGATATATTTTATTTGTTAAAATTATTAATTGCACAAAGAGATACAAACTTTGTCATTTGTAAATGTATGAACTTGGAGATTTTTTTGTATTTTATAATACAAACGTCAAATTTGAAATGTTTAAGTAAAATCTATTTTTATAAGAATGTCTAGATAGCTCATTATTTCATTACTCTTTTTGCTAAAATAAAATGCAATTTGTAAGAGTTTTGATACATTATAAAATGATATCACTAGACTTTCTATATGTGCTTAAATATTATCTACTTTATCAAAATTTATTAAGAGTAGGTAGATTCAAAATAAAGTATATTTAGGTAAATTTGATTAGATGATGATGATGTTTAACTAAATTAATTTTTTCTGTGATAGTTATTTCTATCCTTTTTGTCTGTTCCTGAATGGAATTAAAAAAAAAACAACAAACTGCTTGTTTTATTTTTATTTTTTGAACACATCTTTCTTTAGATTTTTTGTCTCAACTTGTTACATATAGTAACACTTATTAGTGCTAGACAAGTACACTTCCATTACCCTTCATTCTTATAATAATATTTTTAATTTTTAAAAAAGATTTTATTTATTAATTTTTAGAGAGAAGGAAAAGGAGGGAGAAGGAGAGAGAGAGAGAGAAACATCAGTGTTTGGTTACCTCTTGTGTGCCCCCTAATGGGGACCTCGTCTGCAACCCAGGCATGTGCCCTGACTGGGAATCAAACCAGCAACATTTTGGTTCCCAGGCTGGTGCATAATCCACTGAGCCACACCAGCCATGGGTCTTATAAGGATATTAATTTGATAGTCATTTGAGAAGCCACCGTTATAGCTCTATAACATTAAAACATTTATTGGAATAAAATATCAATAATAATGTCATTTATAAATAAAGTAAAGAGATTAAACTCAAATTCTTAAAAATAGATAAAAAATTGCAT
>PVJI01014879.1:0-42767 GCA_004026765.1 Micronycteris hirsuta
CCCCTAGACCACCATGGGCCATCTAGGAGAGGGGGTCCTGGGCCTGAGGGCAACCTAGCCTTCTGCAAAGCTCTCCATTGGGAAGCTCAACCTTCCCTGAGCAGGTAGGGCTTCTCTCAGACCCCAGAACCTAACTCCCCATTCCCCCGCCCTCTACACTTCCTCTCTCCCCTTGCCTTCTGACCTGTGTCTTCTCCAGCCTTAAGGACTTTGAGGTCCTTTGGGCTTATTGAGAGTAAAACCATTCTTTCTAAGGTGTGGGGGTGGCCATTAGTGCCGGGGTTAGTGGAGGAGGGGGAAGCTATAGGCCATGGTTTGAAAGTTAGATACTATTCCCCTGCTGGGATGCCGGGGTGGGGAAGGGGGGTCATGGGCACCTGGGGCACCTGGATGCCAGGAAAATGCATCTATGGTAAGAAGGACTTTTTCATCATTACTCTGTATGTGTGGCTCTATGTGGGAGCCATTGAGATGGACCAGAAATGAATACAAACGCATACACACACACTCGAGGCTGTGAAGGTTTCTTCCCACCAGAGTGAGGGACCACACCTCCCAGCACTTGCACAGACTGATGGACAAGGACTTCTCTGGGGCATGTGTACAGTCAGATTTGGGACATCAGCAGTCAGGAAGGAAAGTGGAGACAGGCCTGAGAAGGGCAGGATGAGAGAACAGCAAGGGGCTGTTAGAATGCTAGGACAGGAAATGTTCAGGCTGAAGATGAAAAAGGAAGCAAGGCAAAGAGATACAGAAAGAGAGGGGGAAAGACATGGTGCCAAAAAGAAGCATCAAAGAGCTATCCATGACATGAATCTCGGGAATGCAAGGGGCAGACAACTGGGAGTGCAGACAGAGGGTGCCAGCGTTTTGGTTATAAAGCAGTTTAATAGAGATTTATTTCCAAGGCTTGTTTTCCATGAAACAATTGAAAAAATACTTCACGGAAGTAGTCATTTAAGGCTCTGTGGGATTAAGGGCTCTCCTGGACCCCAGAAGTTGAGAGGTGGGGATGGGGTCCCAGGCTTCCCTGATGTCAGTGGGAGGTGACCAAAAGGGATGGCACACCGGCTGGGGAAGGGAGCCATGGGAGACTGGTCTGGGCCTTGAAGAGGGCAACAGGTGATGAAGGCACCCTAGGGCAAGTGGCGCGTGGGTGCTCTGTGGGGTCGGTGAGATGTGAGTCACAGGTGGACAGGCTGAGACTAGGAGAATCTGAGGTGGTCACTGGCAGGGCTGGGGTAATGGGGTGAGGATTTCAGAAACAGGGAGAGGGTAGGGGTCAGGGCACAGGGGGCCACAGGGTAAGTAGTCAGAGCTGGGATGGACGTTACTTGGTGGGGTTTCCAAGACAGGAAACCCACAGGTAGAGGTGGGTAGTAGAATAAAGGCAAAGGACAGGAGATCTGGGGTAATGCTGGGTTAAAGTACTACAGGTCAGGTGACCCAGAGTTGCAGGGGAAGAAAAAGGAGGAGGGGGAAGAGGGAAGCTGAGCCTTGGGCAAAGGTACCTGATGAGGGGGCCACGGCCACTCCACCGTGGCTGGCGCCGTCAGTGGGCAGCACTGGCTGGGTCTGCACTGGGGTCCCTGCTGGGACAATTCTTCCAGAATTCTCTTCGGAGGGGGCCTCCAGCTCCCGGGTACCCTCAGGTGCCTGTGTGGCTGGAAGCAAAGCAGGGGCATCCTCGGAGCTCCCTATCTCCTCACTCTCTCCTCGAGGGACGCCAGACAGTTCAGGGCCCCCAGACTCTTTCCCCACCTCTCTTGGAGTGAAAGGTGGAAGGGATGTGAGGCTCCCTTCCCTGGGACTGGGCAGAGTCTGAGTTGGTGGTCCCAGGACCCTTGGAGGCCCGGAAGCCTCTGGCTCTCCATTGGGAGGTGGTGATGCACCAGGCTGTAGGACTGCCGATGGCTGGGATGCCTGAGAGAGTGACTCCTCCAGGGCCAGCTCAGTGGGGAAAGGGACCTCTGGGTCCGGGCTGCTGAACTCGCTGGGCCAGGCCCACAGGGACTCATCCTCCACCTCCTCCTCTTCTTCCTCCTCCTCTTTCTGTTTCTCATCCTTGTATTTCTCTTCTTCCTCCAATGCTTTGCCTTCCTCTTCTGAGGACCCCATGGGAGGTACAATGGATTGGGTTTCGAATTCTAGGCAAAGCACAGATGATTCAGCACCAGGGACAGCACCCGCCAGAGGACAGGAAGGGGAACGAGAGAAAGGCAGCTGAGGAGGGTGAGGCCTTGGGGAGAGGGCAAAGCCAGCACTGGGAGAAGCTCTCCTTGCTCCACACCAGAAGAATTTCTACAGGAGCTGCAATGCTGAGGCAACCCTTGAGAAGCCTCTATGAGTTGTCATTAGCCCAGGAAACATGGTTCTTGCATCTTCCTCTCCTAGTCTATTAAAATTCTCTAGTCTAGTTTGGGTAGGTAAGGGAGAGGTGAGACCAAACAAAAAAGGCCCATGCTTCCCAGAGAGAAGCTCCTAAGTCCAACCTCCCCAGACCCAGAGAGCTGGGGGACAGGAGAGATGCCTCACACCACTGAGCTACTGAGAAAGGACAAGGCAGAGTTGTGCCTCCATAACCCTAGAATCAAGCTGGGCTTCTTCCCCCAACCTCTCAGATGCAGACCTCCCCAGGATGAGGGATCTGAGTTACCCTGAAGTGTCCTAGGGGCCTCTGCTGGGTCTTCTGGAGTGGAGCTTCCACCTCCTACGTCCTCCATGATGGGAATGGAGTAGATGGCTCCTCGGGACTCACTCTCCACAACTTCCTGAGGCAGCTGCAGTTCCTCCAGGGTCTCTGTCACTGTGACAATGGCCTCCAGTCCGTCAGAGGCCAGGTCAGAGGTGGGGTTGGAGTCCTCAGAAATGGCAAAGGGCTGGGCAGAGTCTGTTGTGGAAGTTAAGTGACAGTGGGGGAGTTAAATAGGTAGCTCTGTCCTCCCAGGTAATGACCTACATGTGAGGTTCTGGGTTCGACTCAGCGACCATGGAATTCTCACAGTTCTCTCTCAGCTTCCCTGTGGAGCACCCAGGGGGCCATGGAAGCATCCTAGGACTCCGTCACTCATTCCTCGAGCATTGATCAAGGGTCCACTGTGTGCTATGCCAAGCGTTCTCCAAGGCATTGAGAATACAGTGGAGAGCAAAACAGCAAGCTTCCTGCCCTCAAAGGAATTTATATTCTAGATACAGATAAACAAGGAAACATATATTATCATGTTACCACCTAAAGAAAAACGAAGCAGAGCCAGGAGATGGGATGGGAAATACTGCTGTAGACAGCATGGTAGAGAAAAGCTCAGGGGAGAGACCTTCCCTTGAGGAAGGGACGGAGGCAGAAGGATGGACAGAATGGCCTCAGCACCTTGGGCTCGGAGTAAGGGGCGAGGGGTCTCAGTCACCCCAAGACTTCTGACATGGAAGAGAACAGGCTGCCGCCAGTACAGGAGAGCTAAAGGGCACAAGGAAGGAAGAATGGCCAACAGTCAGCATCTGAGGATCTCAGTACTGAGGCAAGAAGATAAAGGAAGGAGTCAACCCATCCTCCCAGGGTCTGCTCCCTTCAAATAATCGGATTTTTTTTTTTTTTTTTTTTTTAGAGAGAGGGGAAGGGAGGGAGAAAGAGAGGGAGAGAAACAGCAATGTGTGGCTGCCTCTCACATGGCCCTCACGGGGACCTGGCCCGCAACCCAGGCATGTGCCCTGACTGGGAATCGAACCGGGACCGCTTGGTTCCCAGCCTGCGCTCAATCCACTGCACTACACCAGCCAGGGCCAAATAATCAGATTTTTAGAATAGATTACCTTGTCTCTAGGGAAGTAAACCAAGAGCACAAAGCCAATGAAGTGAAGGTGGAACTGGGCTAAGAAAAGCCCCGAGGGCCATCTGTGCTTCGCCAGATGAAGCAGGACAGCACGTCCTGCCCTTGTCACCTGCTCCAGTGAGCCCTGCTGACACCAGCCAAGCAAACCTGTGCCCTTGCCTTCCGCTCTGTCCTCCACCTGCTTACAACCACCATCACCTCCTCCTCTCCCCCCCCTCCTGATTCAGTCACTCTCTCCATTTTTTTTCCAGAACAGTGCTTAGCACATCGTCATCATCACCATCATCATCATCATCATCACCCCTATTCCAGGAAGCCCTTTCAGATGGACCTGTCTTCCTATAGACTTCACTTCCCTATCTGTCCTCACACCCATCCCAGATCTGGAAATCTCTCCCAGTAAAATGAGTGCTTTTCTCTCAGTCTCTGCTCATTCTGGGAGCAAGATGTCTTGTCTTCCCTCAGATTGGGGGCTCCTATGGCAGGAGTCATGTCTTCTCCCTTCAGACAAGGGGCTCCCTGAGGGTAAAGGCATCTTCTCCCATTTCTGTCTCCAGCGCCTGTACCAGTACTGCAGGCTCACAATTGGGGCAAGGATCCAGACACCTAACAGCAATTCCTCCCTGATTTTTAGCCACTCCTGGCCTGGGCCCTGTGCCTCTGGGGGTTCAAGGCACTATCCCCCCATCTCCCAATATAAGATGTGGACAGGAAGCCACCTCTACACTCAGCTCTCCTCAATGACCTGCTCCCTGTTGGTGAACCTGTGTCTGTCCATCAATATTTTGTGGTTAAAGATATGACACGTTCAAGCTGAAGGTTCTGGAAACTCTTCTGAGGGCTCTTGAGGGCATTTGGTTAACTAGAGCAAATCATTCATTGGATTCAAATATTGTTGGTCATCTCTGCTCTGCTAATTAGCCAATCGGAAATGGAAACATACTTCGTAGCCCAACAGGGGCAGCTTTGAAACTGGAAGAGGAAAGGCATGACGTGGAGGGAGGCGAGAAGATGCAGAGGAGTGAGCGAGCACTCCTTGAGACCACATAGTGAAGCCAGAGGGTGTGACCAGAATCAGAGCCCTAGGTGACAAGCTGAGCATCACCCAAGCCTCTTTCAGGCAAACGGCTGACTGTGCCGGTGCGGTCAGTCTCAGTCGCTGCAGGACGGCAGGCTCACCTCTGAAGCAGTAGACGTTGAAGCGGCTGTGCTTGTTAGGGAAGCCAGTCTGGTTGGGGAAGAGGAAGAGAGTCTTGACACCAGGCAGGCCCCCACCACAGCGCTGGCTGGGGGTGATGATGGGGTAGCGCACACTGCCATCGGCCAGCCAGCCTGGACTGCAGCGGTCCAAGCCACCATCCCATGCTGCGTACAGCTGGCCCGTGGTGGCAATCTCTGCTCCCCTCTCCTGGCAGTACGCCCGTGCCTCCTCCAATGTCAGCTTTTCTGGGGGAGCACCGAGGAACAGCTCTCCTGGTAGAGAAAAGGAGGCTGGGTTACCAGGAAGCTGGCAGCTCCTCTACCTTGGGTTCCCACAGAGATCCTAGGCAAGCTTCTCTAGGCCCCAGTCTCCTCATCTGTGAGAAGGAGTCAATTATCCCACTTCACATGGTCAAAGTATAGATAGAACCTCAAGATAGATATTATTGCTCAAAGGAACCTGGCCCAACTTTCTCATGCTGCGAAAGAAAGAAAGAAAGAAAGAAGAAAGAAAGAAAGAAAGAAAGAAAGAAAGAAAGAAAGAAAGAAAGAAAGAAACTGAGGCCTAGAGATGCTAGAGGTAGAAAGACGTGCAGTGGGTGACAGCAGAGTCAAAACATAAACTCAGTCTCCTACCACCTGCCTAAGGCTTTGACCATGAACTTGCCTCTTTGAGTGTTTAGAAGGAGGGACATCTATTGTTTCCTTACCCCTTGGCTGCCCCCTTAAACACATGAGGGGCAATACGGTCCAGCAGAGGCCCCAGGAGGACCCATGGGCAGCACCAGATAAAGGGCTTGTACCCTGAGAGCCCCTCAGCCCCAGTCACCATTGAGGTCTTCAGCATAGCAGTAGACATCATAGAGGTCATCCGGGTCCACCACTCCATAGTTCCGGACGCCAGGGAAACCATCCATGTCTCCATAGCAGGCCTCTCGTGGGGTCTGGATGGGATACCTGGGGAGGGAGGACAGACGCCTTCACTAGTGAACCGTCCCATGGTGATCATTCCAAATCACACTGCTTTTCAATGCAGCCAACTGTCCTCCCAGCTCTTCAGGGATGCCCACCTCCGGGGCAGGTCCTCACTTATCCTCCGAAGACCAGCTTCATTCCCAGGAGGCAGGGGGCCCTTTATAGGCTTGAGGAAGCAGGCAGCCCCTGGCAGGACCAGAGGCTACAGCTACCTCAGAGACTACTAGAAGCTCCTGATCCATAGCCCCAGCTCACCTCACAGTCTGGTCGGACAGCCAGCCAGCATCGCACTGCTCGTAGCCCCCAAGGTAGGCTGCGTACAGCTGCTCCGGGGTAGCGATGCGGGCTCCGATGCGGGCACAGGCCTCCTGGGCTCCAGTGAAGGAGAAGGCATAGCGGGCAGAGCCTTCCCGGTAGAGAAAGACGACCCCTAAGGGCAGAGAGGACCCCTGAGGCATGTTCGCCCTGCACACTGACCTCCCCTCACCCTTCTTGTTACTCATCTGTCCACAAAAGGTAAAGTCCAAATTATGCTCACTCTACAGAATGAGGTAGACTACAGGTAGAATTTCCTTCAATCAAGAGAGAAAGGGGACAACAAAAGTCTGTGTCTCCTCAGTCCTTTGCCAGCTCAGTCTGTGTCTTTCAGCTGTGTTTGCTTGCCCCTGAGACCATAGGTTCCATGAGGGCTGGAGTTCTCCCCTCCCTCCAGAAACTTCCCTCTGTCTCTACCCTCTCACCTTTGACCTTGACCTCCACAGCATCGCTGCTGTCATCTATGCCGTGCTGGACCTCGCAGCGGTAGATGCCTGAGTCGTTGGGCCGCAGCTCGCTCAGCACCAGGGAAACGTCGGTGAGTGACGCCGGGTAGTCGGGCAGTGCCACGCGGAAGCGGTAGGCCTCGCTCACCTTGACCCGCAGTCCCCGCGCCACCAGCACCTCGGCCTCCCGGCCCCCCGACAGGAAGGTCCACTTGACCCGCGGGGAGCCCAGCACCGCCTGGCGGCTCGACGGCGGCCGCAGGTAGTGAACGTGGCACGGAATGGTGAGGGCGCCGCCCAGCACGCCCTGCAGCGGCGGGGCGCCGGCGATGCGCACGCTGAAGGCCCGGTCCTCTGTGGGCGGGCGGGACCGGCTGGAACTTCAACCCTGGGTCCGCCAGGTCCCAGCCCGGGTTTCCAAGCCCCGTTCCAGGATCCCTCCCACCCCACCCCAGGATTTTCCGGCCTCGCCTTTGGGTTTTCCTAAACGTCCCCAACAACCTAGGCCCGGCCCTCGGGGTCCTGCAAACCCGCCTCTAAATCCCCAGACCGGTCTCCAAAGTCTCCCAGTCAATTCCACCTCCAGAATACTCCTCCTGGGTTCCTGGGCCCACCCACAGTCTTCTAACCCCATCCCCTGGGTCCTATGGCCCTGTGCTCAAAATTTCTCAGTCTGCTCAGAATTTCTCCTACTTCCACCTATGTTCTGCCTCCCAGCCCGTCACCCTGTCCCAAGGATGCCCCACCCTCCACCCTAGAGACTGGCAGCCTTGCACCTTGTGCCCCTTCCCAGCTTGAGTTCCCACACTGCAAGTTTCCACGCCCTACCAGGGACCCACAGCTCATGCCTTACTTCCAAGGGTTTAACCCAGACCCTTCCCCACAGTCCTCCAATTCTCCCTCCCTCTTCCTGAAACCCCCAAGCTGAAAGAGGTTGGTTAGGGCAGAACAAGAGGCCTCTTCCTACCATAGGGAAGATGTAGGAGACAGAGAAAGTGACCTTAAGGGGGTTGCTTACCTGAGCTGTCCCCTTCCAGGGCAACAGCTAAGACCTCAGGGACCCAGGCCAATGTCAGGGCTACCAGCAGGACCAGCAACAGTGGGGCCATACTGCCAGCTGATGGGGGGACTTGAGGAAGAAAGACTGTGTTAGACCTCAGGATGCACTTACCCTGGCTCCCCACCACATCCACATGACCTCACACACACCCTGGCCCCAGAAGCCCACTGCCTCCACCTCACTGGTGACTCTGTGTCTGCTCCTGTCTCCCCACCAAGGGGTTCTTCTTCAGGGCCAAGACCTCGGCTCTAGTCAACTCACTGTGCAGCTTGAGGTAAGTTCCTTCCCTTCTCTGGGTCCTTGTTTTCGTACTTGCAAAAGCGCACCATTACTACCACCTCACAGCTTGCAATAAGGCTATGTGCTTTGAGAGTGCTTTATATCTTTTTAAAAAATCCTTACCCAAGAACATGTTTATTGATTTTAGAGAGAGGAATGGGGTGGGGGAGGGGAGAGAGAAACATCGATTGGTTGCCTCCCTTGTGTGCCCCGACCAGGGATTGAATCCACAACATTTTGGTCTACAATATGACACTCCAACCAACAGCCACCTGGCTGGGGTGAGAATGCTTTATATCCTAAAGAATCCTGTACAAATACACAGCACACAGTAGGAACTCAATAAACGCTTATAGCACATAGCGTGCATGGTAGGTGCTATTACACTTAGCATTCCCTCTGCCCCTCCCAGTGTTAGATTCCTTCTTCGAACCCAGAATCTTCTCCTAACACAGTATCCCTCGAAACTTCCCTTCTTGTCCCTTCCTCCCTGAGTACCATAGTGACCTGGCCTCCTACAGGAGGGCCTCCTCAACTGAACCCAGGCAATGCATAGCTTCCCAGTCCAACCCCTCTTTGACCACCCTGCAGCCCACCATTACTTATAAGCAAACTATTCTCTTTACTCCCAGCAAACTCCACCCCCATCCTTGGCTGCCTTCTCTTTTCTTCCTCAGCCTTTCCTTTCTGCCTGGCACGGGCTTTCCCACCGGATCTCCTGGCTCAGAAACCAGCTGGGACAAAGCCCCTGTCTCTGCCAGTCTGGCCTCCATCCAGCCTCTCCTTTCCCCTACCCTAACCCCGGGCTGGAGGGTGGGCTCAGGGGGTGGGTGAGAATGAATGGGGGGGCTATCTCCCTCCTGCCCTTGGCTACGAGAAGTTCTGTGAGAACTCATAATATGCCTCTGGGGATCTCAAACACTTACACTGTCGTAATGCAGGGACGGGTCTGCGATATTGAGAAATGGGGCCAAGACAGGGACAGGGCTGACCCTAGTCCCCAGTGAAGCCAAGTCAGGCAGCAAGCCGGTGTGCCCACAGGAGGGAAGGCTGCAGAGCTAGTGTCCAATGTCATCTGTAAGGGTTAATGTAGACTGAGAAGACCATGAGGACCCAAGTCTGTCATGGAACAGGCCAATGTTGCAGCAGGAGAGATGAAGATTAGACTTCAGGCAAGACTTACTAGAGATCAGGCGTATTCCCTCTAGCTACTCATTCCCACTTCGGGCCCCTTGTTCAACCTCCATCTCCCCTGCCTTCTCAGCATCAGCCTTCATACATTTTCCTCAGCCTGAGCTGATGAGAAATGCTTGTCTTCTCCCAGATTCTCCTGGGGATGTCTCCTCACCATTGCAAACCTCTTCCTCCCCCACTGTGACTGGACATCATTTCCTCAGGGTCAGAGTGGGGGTAGGAGTGGCGGGGATCAGATGTCCAGGGCATCACTCTGACCTTTGATAGGGCCAGGTCAGAGGTGCCAAGACTGGCCCTGGGCACGGGGGGACCTTGGGAGGACTGTTTTCTAGGGTTGGCAAGGACCATTTGGCTTGAGCAGCCAATACCTGATGATGCTGGGGAGACTGTTGGCCATACTCTCGAGCTGTGCCAGGTCCTAGGCCAGGCCCCTCCCTGGCACCCTCTCTCCCCTCTCTCTGGGCTGGAGATGGTACTACTCAGACCTGACTCCTAGCTCTCCGATGGGTGGCCCAGAAACCCATATAGTTGGGGCCACTCTGGGACCAAGGCCTCTTCGTCTGTGTCTTGAAGGTGAGGGAATGAAGGGAGAAGGTCTGAGGCTGAGGACCTTGCTGCCCTGGAACACAGAAGGTTTCCCACCCCTGCCTCTAGGAATGGGAGTCACCGGAGAGGGTGGCCCTAGTTGCATGGTTCTCACAGAGAGCTCTGCCACCGCCACCCAACCTGCCACTAGCACCCAGCTGGCCCTTCGCCCCTTCTTGATATAGTCAGGAGTACTGAGGAGACTCAGGCATGCCTCGTCCAGCACCAGACTCAGACCCACGGGTCCAGGCTTTGCCTTCATCCCACACACCAGCCCGCCTCCAGTCCATCTTCTTGTCCTCCAGAATAGGGCACACCACTCCATCCCTAGCCTCAAGAACTCAGCAGTCTTCCTACCCTTTCCATTGATGCCACTCCATCCCTCACTCCAGTGCTGTCTTCCCTGCTCCAGGGTCTGGGTTTCTGCCCTTGTCTTGAATTTTCCAAGCTGCTCAGGAAACTTTCCCCTCGTTACATTATCATTCTTGACTGACCATGGCTGTCCATCTCCCTCACAGGCTTCATAGACCCAATTCACAGAGAATCAAGACCAGGCTGTGTGTGTGTGTGTGTGTGTGTGTGTGTGTGTGTGAGAGAGAGAGAGAGAGAGAGAGAGAGAGAGAGAGAGAGAGAGAGAGAGAGACCCAACAACAAACAGCCACTATCTCCATGCTGAATGCCCAGCAGCTGGTGTCCAAGGTGTGCCCTGTGGGAGCCGAGTTCCAGTGCTCAGCAGGATCAGCTGGGATGCAGGGGAGGCAGAGCTCAGGTCCCAACAGGAGGGACGCTCTCAGCTACCCCCTTAGTGGCTATGTGAGCAGCAACAAAAACCTACAGGGCCTGCAGGAATAATTGCAGTAATGGTATAAATAGTCCTATTTACTGGAAGCACAACTAATAATGCTGTTAGCAACATCACCAGAGGAGCTATTGTAGCTCAAATATGGATGATGCTTTTATCAATGGCAAAATTAGCCACGACAACCCAGGCACTGGTAGGTAATACTGTGGGTGGGTCTTACTGGTATTATCTGGAATAGGAGCAATGCAGATATTAATGATGATAACAAAACTGATGGCAGATCTCTTGGTCCTGTGAGAGCCATGCGGGAAGAGCTATTCTGGAAACACCTGGGGGGAGAGTTTCCAGCTCCTGGCAGTTCTAGGAAGGAAAGCAGGAGTGGTACCTGACCCCAGGCCTCTTGCTAAATGTCTCCCGAGGATATCCTCAACTTTGAGAGAAATGCTGTTTAGGCGTTACACTGATGAGGAACCCAATGTTCAGGGAGGTTAACTAACTTGACCAAGGTCACCCGGCCCGCAAGTGCCAGAGCGGGATGACAGCCCCAGTGGGCGCCGGGGTCGCCCGCTACAGCGGCTCCTCCGGGCCGCCCTGCGGTCTACGGGGGGTGCCCGCAGAGGACGGGCTGCTTGCCTGGGCTCCTCCCGAAGTGCTGCCGCACGACGTTCGCGGAGTCGGGGGCTGACTCGACCTCCCCACTCTGCCCCTGACAAGGACGGAGAGGGAGCGCGCAGCGGGGAGGACGCGGGGACCCAGAGGGGCGTTCCCGGTAGCCCGTGGACTCCGAGGGAGCTGCTGGTCCGACCTCAAGCAGCAGCGAGGGTGCCCGCGGCAGGGAACGAGATGGCACCAGGGGCCGTAGGTGCTCCGGGCTGGCCGACCGCGGACCTCGCCGGGGCATCGGGGTTCGGCGAGCTGGGTGCGCTGGAGCCTCAGAGGCAAGGGCTGTGGGGTGGGGGGCACGGACCGCAGGGCGGCCGGCAGGCGCTCCCTTCTCTCCCCCTCCCGGGTCCGAGGCGCCCGGGCTGCGGTCGCGCTCACCTACCGCCGGGCGGCCGAGGGCCGGGGTTGGGGTACGGCGCCGCGAAGTTTGTCGTCTTCTCCGGGGGTCTCCGCCTGGTCCACAGCTCGGTCTTGCCGCTGCAGCTGGGACTGCGGCGGGGACTGCGCGGGCGCGAGAGTCTGGGCCCGCAGTGTGCTCAAAGGAGGGCGCCGGGCCCGGCGGTGCACAAAACCCCCTTTCTTCCCCCCGCCCCGCCCCGCCCTTCTCCGCGGCTGCCCCCGCCCCCTGGCCCCGAACACAGGGGCGCTCGGGAAGGTCAAGGGACCCGCTGCCTTCTCGGCGTTGGTTCCTGGCGGCAGTAGAGAGAGCAAGGACGAGCGAAGTAGGACATCCTTCTGGGGCTGAGAAGCCGAGAACTTGGAATAGGGAGGGAGGGCAGGAGGGGCGGGGAGGGAGCGGATGATGTTGCAGCTGGAGGGATGGAAGTTAGACAGCAGTAGGGACTTCCCCGCTGATCAAGGGGATAGAAGGAGGGACTCAGACTTTAAGAGTAGGGAAAAGGAGGAAGAGAGAATGGGAAGATTTGCTCCTGGAGCGACACCCCCCCCACACACACACGCACGCGCTCGCGGGAAGGAAGCTCTTTTTTGGAGACAGGATGAGGGCAGAAGGCCTTATCTACCTCCCTGGAAGAAGTTCTGATTAGGTTTTGTCTCCTGTGGTGTTCCAACTCTCTGAACAGAGGAGAAGCTGACTTTGCAGCTGGAGGGAGGAGGTTAGACAGCAGATTCATGGGTTAAGCAAAGCAAGTCAGGAACTCTCCAGACATTGGCGGAGGGAGGGGAGGGGAATGGCACTGTGAATGGACATTACTGCCCATACAAACCAATGTGCAAAACGCAGGGGTTGCTGGGAGCCCAGAGGCCCCCCTGGCCAGGCTGTCGAAGATGAATGTGCAGCCTGGTGCCAGGAGGTGGGCCTTGACTGCTGCCCAGCCACTGGGGACTTTTCAGTGCCCAGAATACCAATGACACCCCCCTCCCCAGATTCAGGGCCTCTGCTTCCCTCTTCTTTCCCAGGCTCTCTTTCCCCTCCCTCCTCCTCCTTCCCCCTCCAGAACTCCAGGCAAAGCCTCTGGCACAGACAGTGGGCCAGACAGCCAAATGCCTGGATTCTCTCCCCAGTATACCAGTGGTAGTAGCACCAAGGAGAGCTTGTCTGAGGCTTTGATCCCCATAATCTTCAGAAGCACCCCCTAAATATCCCAAGGGAATTGAGATGCCTGCAGTGCAAATGCAGCCAGGGGCAGGGTCCTATCCACCCGTCTAGACTTTGCCCAAGTCCCTCCTGTATGGGAATTCTGGACTGCCTTCTACCAGATGCCCCAGCTGCCTGGGCTTCCAGTCCCAGTGCTGTGGACTTGGTTCCAAGGGCTTTGAGAAGCTCACCAAAAAAACTCCTCCCCCACCCCCTGAGGATCTAAGGATGGAATTCTGGCCCTGCCCCAAAGACTCATTTCCTGTAGAGACAGGCCAGGAGACCTGGGGTGGAGGGTGGTACAGTCCCTCAGGAAGAGAAATGCCCCCGGGATGTGAGCCTGAGGAGGACAGAGCAACATACCTGGAATGGTCTGGGAGAAAGACACCTCAGCTTACTGATTTCATTAAATAAATGTTAACTGAGTGTCCACTATGGACCAGCACATTTTAGGCCTTGGGAATGCTGTCCCAAGTCCTCTAGTGGAGAGAAGGACGTGAGGCCATTGGGACAGATCAGCACCTGGCAGCCCAAGGACCTCCCTTGGCTCGCTCACACCTCTCACAACCAGGACAGTGTCAGCACAGGCTGCATCCAGCCTGCCCGCCCCCTGTGGCTCTTCTCCTTAAGGGCTCCACGGGGCCAGGTAACCAAGTGGTTGAAATTCAACCCCAGTGGTGGCTCACATGTAACCACAGTTCTTGCCTCCAGAAAACCTGGCTGTGACCTGGGAGGATGGAGAAAGTGACCTTCCTCACTACCTCCCCTCATGACTAGAACTGTAGGCACAGTCTGGTGCCCTGGGGGAGTCCAACCTTGACTGGAGCCAGCAGCACCTGGGTCTGGACAAGGGCTGGTGCCAGACAGTCTGTTCCAAAAGGCAGACTCTTGGTGGGAAAGCAGACACAGTGAGAGAACGGACAGCTGCTGCTGTGAAGATCTTGGTGAGAGCCAGGATTTGAGTCATGCATGGCCACTGAGGCCAAACTCCTGTTTTGCCATTTGCAGTGGCAGCATCTACTGCATTGGATGACATCTATTGCACAGGGTGACATCTACACTGGGTGACGCTTACTGCACTGGGTGACATTCACTGCACTGGGTGTCATACACTGTACTGGGTGACATTCACTGCACTGGGGGGACATTCACTGCACTGAGTGATGTCTACTGCACTGGGTGTCATTCACTGCACTGGGTGTCATTCACTGCACTGGGTGACATTCACTGCACTGGGTGTCATTCACTGCACTGGGGGGACATTCACTGCACTGAGTGATGTCTACTGCACTGGGTGACATTCACTGCACTGGGTGTCATTCACTGCACTGGGTGACATCACTGCACTGGGTGACATATACTGCACTGGGTGACATTCACTGCACTGGGTGACATTCACTGCACTGGGTGCCACTTCTCTGTGAATGGGATGGAGGACTCACTATTTGAGCGAGGAGCCCTTTCTTGAGCATTTCCTGGTGAACACCTCCCCAAGACTTTTCCGACACTGCTAGCTGTGAAAATTCACACCGAAGTCTAATCATACTTTTAACTTGCAGCTGCTGACCAGGGACTTTCTTTACTGTCTTCACTTGCGTCTTGAGCCATGGCCATGTGACCACCCTCCCACTTCTATTCACTTTCAGAGCACAGGCAAAAACTAAGACCTTCCCTTTTAGGTCTCAGAAATGGACCCTCAGGGACTGGCTGAAAGCAAACAAAATCATTGGAAGCAGATTTCAAGTAGAACCGCTGGCCCAGTAACAGGAGGAGAATGTCTCAGGTAACCTTAGGTATCTTCTGGACAAAGAAACTGAGACCCAAAGAGGTGAAGTGACTATCCAGGGTCACACAGTAGGTAACTGACTGACCACGACAAAAACGAAGTCTCCTGCCTCCTAGGTCAGGGTCTTCCAGGGCCCCCACTGTCTCTCTCAGGGGAGAGAGAGAAAGACAGAGAGGAGGGAGAGTGGGGGAGCTCCCCTCCCTCTTCCGCATGCAGCCCAGCTGGCTTGCTTCCCAGCCTCCTGAGCCCTGGGGATTTTTCCAGTCTCTCTGGATGAGGACAATCAATCCCCTTCCTCTCCCCCTTAGGCTGAGGTCATGACCCAAGTTGAGGAAAGAGCATCTCCCCTCCAAGTTCTCGAATCCCAAGAGCACTCTGTCTCCAGCTTGGGCCTTCCTCACTGGATTCCCAACTGCAGCGGTCACTGGAAGAGCCTGTCCTTCCCAGCCCCTCGAATACCTGTCCCCACTTTCCCAGACTTGGGGGTGGGGGCCCAGACAGCTTAGTTCCTCTCCGAGGCCCTGCGAGTCACACAGGCACCTGGGCCCCATGCCACGGGGATGTGCAAGCGGGAGACGGAGGCAGCACTGGCGCCGCTGTGCTCGCTGTGCTCATGTTCAGAGAATGGGGGCTTTGACAGCTTCTGAAAGGGGCCAGAAGCAGGGGCTCCTAGCCCAGGCGAGGGAGTGACCAGGAGTGGCTGGGTATAGATAGCTCTGAGGTCTCTTGCAGCTGAACAAGTGTGGGAGGGTGGGAGGGGAAATGGGGTGGCGGGGAGACAGTGGTGGGGCCTACAAGCTGAACAACTTCGTGAAAGAACCCGTGCTGTGTGAGCGGGAGCCAGCTGTCCCTGAGCTGACAGACCCTTGCTTTGAGGAATGCAAACTCTTGTGTTCAGAGGAGACCCCCAGCCTGTTCCACAAAGAACAGCTGAAGGTACTGGAAGGCTCGACCCCAAGTAGAACCAAGTCTACTTGACAAAAAGCCTGTTTCCTCGGGCTCCCTGCAGTCCTGTCCCTGGGCCCTGACGGGAAGCCCACTCACTTTTCTAGGCTTCTGGGTCAGCTATTTAACCTCTCTGCGCCTCGGCTTCTTCACTTATCAAGTGGCGCTAACACCTTGTTTTATGGTTTTGGTGTTGGAACCATGTAAATGTTTTACAATTAAAATACAAAATTAAATTTGAAGAATTAAATTAACTTTAAATTAAATTTAAAGGAATAAAAGTGCTTCTATCCCTTAAAATCTAAAACTTAAACAAATGCACTTCATTGCATATGAAGCTGGAGGCAAAGCCACAAGAGAATTTTCTGTCAAGTGATTATGAGTATTAAACCCAGTATTTATACTGTACAGTTATAAGAACAAAAGAGCCACAGAAATATCTTAATGCTGGCATTATTATTGTTTTTTAATTTTTTAAAACTCCTCACCTGAGGGTATGTTTATTGGTTTTAGAGAGAGAGAGGAAGGGAGGAGGAGGGAGGGAGGGAGGGACAGAAACCTTGATTGGTTGCCTTCCACATGCGCCCTGACCAGGGTTGAACCTGCAACCTTTTGGTGTGGCGTTCCATCAGAGGCAGGGGCCAGGGATTTTAAAAAGTATTATTTATTGTGATAAAACAAGTAACTATAGTAATACTGTTAGGAGCTAAGATTTGCGGTTTAAAGAAATGAAAGTTAAGCAACAATTGCTAACCTTTAATCTGAATTGGACATAACAGAATGAATTCATTATATATATTTTTATATACACACTATATATAAAATATATATAAATATATACTTTCCACTTTATATATGTAAATATATATAAAATATATATCCTCCAGTTTATATATATGTCAATATATATAGTCTCCAGTTTTTACATATGTAAACATACATGTAACAGTTTATAAATACTATTTGTGTATACAGTTTACTTAGAAGCAGTGACAACCCTATAACAATGAGTCCACCCTGTATCCAGATGGTAGTCTTTTTTTTTTTAAAGACTTTATTTATTTATTTTTAGACAGAAGGAAAGGGAGGGAGAAAGAGAAGGAGAGAAACATCAATGTGTGGTTACCTCTCACATGGCCCCCACTGGGGACCTGGCCTGCAACCCAGGCATGTGCCCTGACTGGGAATCGAACCGGCGACCCTTTGGTTCACAGCCCGCGCTCAATCCACTGAGCTACACCAGCCAGGGCCAGATCGTAGTCTTGAACTTTCTACTAAAAGGAACCAGGACTCTGGAGAAATTCCAGGCCTGAGGCAGGGTAATTTTTCATACTTGAGAATAGGGATTTATGAGACTAGGTCAAATTCATGTCAAAGGGACCCAATGGCCAACCTGAGAATACTCCTGGCTTCAGCATTAAAATAAATAATAACTATAAGAGGTGGAAATACATCAAATATATAAAAAGTCAGTGGGTTCATAATGCTACTAAAAAATAAAATCACTGGTCACCTTTGGACAATATACCAACACACGATTTTGAGAATCATTAGGGTACAACGAGTCCTCATGATGCACCTGCCCACATCCTCTCAGCTGTTACCTCAACAGACCTCTGAGGATTTTTTTTTTTTAATTGGGGAGGTATGCTTGGCCTGAGTGCAGGGGTAGTGAGAAGTACCCGATGATGAATGCCCCTGGAGACTGCCCTCAGCCAGTGACGGAGGGTGAGATGGTAGACTACCACCCCAGCCCTTCATCTGTGAGGCAAGTTCTCCGACCTCCAGCTGCCCACGGTCGTAACCTGTTCAATCCTTCAGATCACTTTCTCAATGATTTATGTACTCCTTTCCTTCTCTGTCTCACTTTCCAGATTTATTAAGATCTGGGAATTTTCATACCCACAAAGTCATGAGCACACAAGAGTGGGCACGGAGCAATACAAAACAGAACATTCGTGATTGGGTATGAGTGGTTCAGAGGGCACGAGTAAGCTCTGTGAGCAGGAAGCCCACCCTATGGTTCTGAGCGGCGTCTCTGTGGCTAGGCTCCGGAGAAGGAAAAAGTCTAGGCCTAGTTCATGGACAGGTCACTCTGATATAGTGACGTGAGCTAAACATGGACTGCTGCCACATAACAGCCCCACTCAGGGGTGCTCTTGAAAGACACTGGTGAGGGAGGACCCTCCCAGGGGGTTTCAGGGAGTACACTGACCACCTACTTTGTAGCAACAAAGGGGACTTATGGGAAGTATATGTGAACTTTTGAACAGCAGCAATGACTTTGTTGATTAATCAGGGGCCAAGAAAGGGTAAGACTGGAAGGTTGGAGGTAAGGAAGTCTGGGGAAGAGCTACATGGATGGACTTACAGCAGTGGATGTTGTGTCTTGTAGCAGTGCCATTAAAGAACGCTCACTACAGAGGAGGTATTGAACAGCCAAGGGAACAGAAGGACTCCAGTGGATGACAGCGGCCTTTATCCTCTGCCCTGCCAGGGCTTGTACAACGGGCCCATGAATGGAGTAGCTGTGGCAGTAGACATGGAGACCACGCAAGGGCTCCTCTCACCAAAGCTGATCTAGCTCCTGCTACTGCAAGATGCTTGGCCTGTCAGCAGCACAGACTGACACTGAACCCTCAATGGTACTATCCCTCCAGGAGCCCAACCAGCCACTGGGCAGCATGTTGATTGTAATGTACCTCATTCAATCCGAAGGAGAGAACACTGTCTCCTTACTGGGATTAATATTCTGGATGTGGATTTGCCTTCCCTGCCCAATCACCTTGGGCAGCACCAATATCCAAGGACATAAAGAAAATGATTTCTCCTTGTTAGATACCATATAGTATCATTGGTAACCAAGAGGATCCACTTTATAGTGAAGGAAATGTGACAATGGGCATAGGACCACAGTCTCTACTGGCCCTATGATACATCACATCACCTTGAAGTTGCCAGCCTGACAGTCCATTACTATGGTCTCTTTGTAGCACATCTAAATACCAGCTTGGGGAAGTGTCCCCTGGGGTTGGGCTGCTGGTCTTTGGAATGCAGTATATGTTTTGAACCAATGGCTATTGTATGGTGCTACATCCCATTCAGCTAGAAACCATGAGTCAGGGACGAGGGTATGGAAGTAGAATACCCTGTCACAATCAGTCCACATGATCCACTTGGGGAACTTGTGCTTCCTGTTCCTATAAATGGAGTCTCTGAAGGATCAGAAGCCCTAGTTCCTAGGTTGGGAGCTACGTCCACCAGGAGTCACAGTAAGGGGACCAATAAACCTGAGGCAACAGCAGCGTCTGGATCATTTGGGATGCCTTATGCCAATTGACCAGCAGACAAAGAAAAGAATTAATCAATACTGGCAAAGACATTTGATCTTGATTATCCCATGTCTAGTGGTAATCAAGAGCAGGCAGTTGCAGCAATGTTGGCTTATCAAGGATATGGTAATGAAAGGCTGGGCCTTCAAGGATGAAGGACTAGGTTTTCCACTGTGAAAGCCCCAGAGACCAACAAAACGAATTGTAGAGGAGGGAGCTGTTGAATATTGATTACAGCTTTGGAACCAACTGCAGCAACAGTTACTATAGTTTGCCCCACTAGCCCTCCTATTGTAAGACTTTTTTTTTTTTTTTAAAGAATTAGAAATTGTAATCAGCCACCACATTGAAGAATCAGTGGCAGCACAAAGTGAATTTAACATGGGGCCACAAATGGACGTGAGCACCGCAAAGGGTGGACTGTAGATAGGACCCATATCCTTCCGCATTCACCTCCACAGGAAGGCTCTTGGTGGACATCTGTGACTCTGCCTGAGGGCTTTTTGTTCTGGCTGTTGGGAGCATGTCTGCACTCAGGGCTAGCAAGGAATACCAGAGGGTTGATGCTTCCAGAAGCAGCCTTCAACCCTCCAAGTTGACCGATAATACCCCCTCGGTGGGATTCTCACAGACAGGTTCTACATTATTTTCCAGAATTCCCCAGAAGAACTGGGCCCCAGTTGCTCCAGCTGCTCTGTTACACAGCTTTCATTGACTTCCTGCCCTTTCTTTAAAAATATATATATTTTTTTTTAGAGAGAAGGAAAGGGAGAAAGAGAGGAAGGGAAATATCAATGTGTGGTTGCCTCTCATGCAGCCCCCTACTGGGGACCTGGCCCGCATCCCAGGCATGTGCCCTGACTGGGAATTGAACTGGTGACCCTTTGATTTGCAACCCGTGCTTAATCCACTGAACTATACCAGCTGGGGCTGCTTCTTGCCCTTTCCTGTCTCACTTCTCCACTCCTCTCCCAGTTGCCTCAGACTGACCTTGTACTCAATGTTTTATACTCAAACTACTTGTACTCCAAGTCTTGATTCAACATGTGCTTTTGGGGAACCCTGCTGTCTTCATCAGTTTGGGCTGCTACAATAAATTACCACAGTTGGGGTGGCTTAAACATCAAGCATTTATTTCTCACAATTCTGGAGGCCAGCAGATCTGGTGTCTGGTGAGGGCCCACTTCCTGGTCGGCAGACTGCAGCTTCTCATTGCATTCTCACCTGATGGAGAACAGAGAGAAGAAGCTCTCCCCAGTCTCTTATAGGGCCACCTAGTCCCATCATGAGGGTCCACCTTCAGGACCTAGTTACCTCTCAAAGGCCCCATCTCCTTACACCATGGCTTTGGGGATTAGGGTTTTAACATATGAATTTGGGGCGGGGGAACACAAAATATAGCCCATAGCACTAATCTAAGAAAAAGGGAAGAGAATCGAGCATTAAGTCTACATTTCCTGAATGGGTTATATGTCAGGGTAACAAAATAGTTGATGAGGGAATGTTTTCTTTATAGATTATAGACTACAGCTAATAAATGAAGGAGGAAGCCAAAAAAAAATCTCCATTTTGCACTCCTAATGAAACAATAGCTCTAAACAATGATCAGCTATAACCATTACATAAACAGTTAATGGGTGTAGTGAGTTGAATAGTGGCCACAAAAAGATATGTATGGATCCAAATCTCTGAAACCTGTAAATGTTAGTTTGTTTAGAAAAAGGGTCTTTGTGGATGTAATTCACTACAGGAATTCATTCCCTAAACTCAGTTAATGGTTTTGAGATGAGATTACACTGGTTTGGCCAGGTGGGGTGACTCCAACGACAAGGGTCCTTGCGAGAGTCAGAAGAGAAGAGAACACGACCACAGAGGAAGAGACTGGAGCGATTTGTACCAGCTGCCACAAGATAGAATAAGCAAGAAGAAATTCTCCTCAGAGCCTCCAGAGGAAGACTACACCATCAACTCCTTGAGTTTGGACTTCTGACTCCAGAACTGTAAAAAGAATACATTTCTGTTTTCTTAAGCCACCAAGTTTGTGCTAATTTGTTACAACAGTCATAGGAAACTAATACAATAAGAAACTTTATAATGAATGAATCAGACTGATACTACCTGAATTTACTAATCAAACTTAGCATCACTATTTGAGTACAGCAATGAGACACCCTGTGCCTCCTGATGTGATGAAAGAGGAAGAATACTGTATCACTTATGAAATATTCCTGAGGAAAAAAAGTGGCTCTTCAGCTCCAGGCCGGGACACAGCAGTTGTCGTGATGTTGATGCCCAAGAAGAACCGTATTGCCACTTATGAACTCCTTTATAAGGAAGGAGTGATGGTGGCAAAGAAGGATGGGCACATGCCTAAACACTCCGAGCTGGCAGACAAGAACGTGCCTAATCTTCACGTCACGAAGGCCACGCAGTCTCTCAAGTCACGAGGCTGCGTGAAGGAACAGTTTGCCTGGAGGCATTTCTACTGGTACCTTACTAACGAGGGCATCCAGTATCTCCGCGATCACCTCCACCTGCGCCCTGAGATCGTGCCTGCCACTTTGTGCTGCAGCCGGCCTGAGACTGGCAGGCCAAGGCCCACAGGTCTGGAGGGCGAGCGAGCGACCTGCCGGACTTACACGAGGGGAAGCTGACAGAGACACGTACAGACCAGCGCTGCGCCCCCTGGTGCTGACAAGAAAGCTGAGGCCGGGGCTGGGGCAGCAACTGAGTTCCAGTTTAGAGGCGGATTTGGTCACGGATGTGGTCAACCACCTCAGCAAAGTTGGAGGGGTTATTTTGTGTTGAATAAACTTGTGGTCAGAAAATAGAAAAAAAGTGAATGCAAATTAAATCAAGCTTCGAAATATAATTACAGGAGACAGAGGAACATGTTAAACGACACTATAAGGATATACTAAGCCAAATCCAGAGTGTGGGAAACTTGACAGGAAAATGATCCAGTTTCTTAAACAAACAAACAAAATGACATAGACAAAATGGAGTAATAAATATTATAGCTTCAAAGATACTTTAAAAAATTTAACCAAAAAATTAATCAAGTGTAATATGTAGATCTTATTTGGATCCTGGTTTGAGCAAATCAACTATAAAATGATATTTTTTAAATATTCAGGGGAAATTTACCATTAACTAGATAATAAGTAACAGTTTTAACTTTGTTGGGAGACTATGATTGATAATGGAATTATGGTTATTTTTAAAATTCTCTATATGTTAGAAATACATACTGAGTATTAGAGGTGCAATGATAGACTGTCTGGGGTTTGCTTTAAAATACTCCAGCCCAAACAAACAAGAGCATAGGGATAGTGAAATAAGAAGGGCAGAAATCTGAAATGGGCAAGCTGCATGATGAAGTTGTTCGTTACATGATTCCATTTTTGTGTGTCTGAAATTGACCAGGGATCAAACGCACAACCTAGGCATGTACCCTGGCTGGGAATCAAACCCCCAATCTTTTGGTGTATGGGGCGATGCTCCAACCAACTGAGCCATACTGCAAGGGATGGTCATGTGGTTTTATGGGTAAAGAGACAAAGCTTTGCAGGAAGCTCCTCCCATGACAATTTCTCATCGGTCTCTTTTTTTTTATAAATTTTTTTTAAGATTTTATTTATTTATTTTAGAGAGAGGAGAAGGGAGGGAGAGAAACAGCAATGTATGGTTGCATCTCACATGGCCCTCATGGGGACCTGGCCTGCAACCCAGGCATGTGCCCTGACGGGGAATCGAACTGGGACCGTCTGGTTCCCAGCCCGCGCTCAATCCACTGAGCTACACCAGCCAGGGCTTCATTGGTCTCTTGACAAAGTCTGAAGGCATCAAACTGAAGAAAATCCATGTCTGCCTGTAGGCTAAGCTGCTGGGCCAAGGATCTTGGCTTTCTAGGCTCTTGATTCTATCATAGGCCAGAACTTAGAAAACCCAGAAGAGCTATGGCAACCAATCCTACAAGCTATCTAATAAAAACCTGAATAGTAATAATTATTGTTCCATTATTGTTATAGTAACAATCACTGATTATTATAGGTACCACTTACTGCATGCCTCTTATGTAGCAGGCACATACTACCCAGTGCATGCATGGTCTCGATACTGCTCATCACAAACTTGGAAGGCAGATATTATCCAATGCCCAATTCCATAAAACCAAAGCTTAGGAACTGGTAAAATATTTCATTTTCTGAGGGTCATTGAAGATGCTATTCATTTGATCATTCTCTGCCTCTTATATTGTACAGTCCTACGCGATGAAATCTCTTTAACAGTAATAGTGAGAACACTCTTGGAAAACAATTTTACATGCATCAGGCCCTATTAGAAGGGTTATACCTTTGCCCCAGTCATTAACTAGTCTCTGGACCAGGCTTTTGTGGTGCAGTTAGATTGCTTGAACAGTAAAAAATTATATATATGAAAAACAAATTGATGTTCGAGTTTGTATGTTGTTACTGGTATGCTTCCTTTAGCCAGATGTTAAGAGCGCTCCTGATCCAGTTGCCCCTTTTCTTTGGTGGCCACGGTGATGGTGAGCGCTGAACCAAATGTACAGTCACATCCAGTATCAACCCTGAGGAACCGTGCTGGTGTGGTGTTTGCTGCCTCCTCCTTCCATAGGGTTAATTTCCTGTTAATTGTAACAACGGTATAACTTTCCCTTCTTTAATAGTACTTCTGCAAACGCTTCTCGGAGACTGGCAGGATACAAACACATTTTGAAATATTTTTAAGTCCCTCTTTTATTTGTTCTGTGGTGTCCAGGGGGTAGGCCTAAGGGTTGGTGCTCTTCCGGCAAATTTGAATGAGGTGCGTTTGTGGCGCCCCCTAGTGGTGCTTGGCTCTACACCCTGTGATCTCCCCGTTTCATACCCCGCCATCGTGTCTCCAACTCTTCTTAGCCCTTTCGGTGCTATCTCCTCGCCATCCCCTCTCCTGCAGGCTCACCCCTAAGCGGCAGTAGCCCCTCCTAGGCACAGTCAGCTCTCTGGGCCCGAATTAATTCCCCTTACCCCGGACACCTCGCCGTGCTTATAGCTTCGCCCAACACAAAAACTTCCAGTTATTTTATTGCCGTATACAGAGGTCAGTTAATGTCGCCTAGGCGCCACTCCCGCCCTCTAGCAGTGGCTGAGTCGTCGGCTGGGGGCACGCAAAACGCCACGGGGCCTTGATCCGCAGATCCGAGGGTGGTAGCTGCACAACGCCACCGGGGACTCCACTACCTTCCCTCCCGACACCTGACCAGCCGGGATCTTCGGCCCGCAGTCCTCCGCCAGGAAGGCAGGTTAGGAGGGGCTGCTCCTGTGCCGGGAGGGGAGGCTCGCGGGAAAGAGGCGGCAAGAGAACTCCTGCCACGACTCCCAGGCTTTGTCGCGCGCGCCGGAGGCTGTGCTGTGGGCCCTATTCGGAGTAGCAGTACGTCCCGTAGTTGGCTTGCTGGGGCTGGGGGAAGCCGAAGCTGCGCACTCCGGGATCAGGGAGGCCGCCGCAGCGCGGCCGCGGCATGGTGATGGGGAAGCGCACGCTGCCATCCGCCAGCCAGCCGCCATCGCATTGGTCCAGACCCGAGAACTTCCAGGCGGCGTAGAGGTGCCCGACCTTGGCCACCATGGCCCCGCGCCGCCGGCACGCCGCGTGGGCTTCAGACAGCGTCAGCCTCCCGGGCACGAAGAACACTTGGCCTGGGGATCGGAGAGGGTCACTGGCCGAGAGCAGGACGGGGACGGGAAGGCGTGCAGCGGGGATTCAGGCTCCCAGTGAACAGAGTCTAGAGGTAGGCTGCGGAGGAGCCGGGCCAGGCAGGGTGCGAGCGCAGGTAGGGTCGCGGGAGGCGGGCTGGAGTGGGCGGGCGGAGAGGCTCGGGCGCCACATCTCGAAGAAACGACGAAGCCTACCGAGATCTCTAGCCTCCAGCATTCTCCTCCCCATCCCCGAGCCCCGATCCTCCAGACCCCGCCCCAGCTCGCAGTCTCCGCCCCGCAGCCCCGCAGCCCCGCCCCGCAGCGCCACGGCGTTCGCCCCGCCCCTCACCTGCCGTCGCGGAGGTGAAACAGAACGCGTCGTAGCGGTCGCGCTTCCGGTCGCGCGGCCCGTAGCTGCGGATCCCCGGCCGACCGTGGCCGCCGCACGGGGCGCGCGCCGTAAGCACAGGGTAACGCACGGAGCCCTCGAGCAGCCAGCCCGCGTTACACCAGTCTAGCCCCTCGGTCCACGCTGGCGGGAGACGGGGGATTACAGGAGTCACAGGCCGGAGCCAGACCCGGAGGTCGCCTCTGCTGAGATCCCCGGTGACAACCTGGAGGGGCTTAGGCGGTGCCCGGGGGCGGCTCACCCTGGTACAGCTGGGCGTAGGTAGCCAGGCGTCCGTCCTGCTCCTCGCACGCCTGCTTCGCCTCGTAGTAATTGAACTGGTACCGGCCTCGGCGGGGCTGGTACGGAAACACCACACCTGGGGAGGGGGCGGAAGCGGGAGGGGGAAAGAAAAGGCGGCGCAGCCTAGCAGAGAGGGCTGGGCGGCGGGGGAGGGGTGGGCCGCAGGAACGAGCCGGGAAGATGCTGAGGAAGGACCCTTGGGAGACCCGAACAACGCCCCCCCCGCCCCGCGCCACCACCACAAGAGAGGGGCCTGGAACCGAAGGGCCTCACCCTCTAAGCGCAGGGTCAGCGTCACGCTCTCGTCCTCGATGCCGTTGATGAGCTCACAGCGATACCGGCCCTCGTCCTCCAGGCGCACGCCGGCGATGACCAGGGAGGCGTCTAGCTGATGACCCCTCCTCATCCTGGCTCGACCCCCCAGGGCCCCGTAGCCCCGTGCATGCAGTCCGTTGGTGATAAGGATCAGCGTTTCCCGGAGCTCCCCTGGCTCCACTTTGCTCCAGCGTACCTTGTAGCTGGGAGGCAGGGTGCCCAGGATGCAGGGCAGCGTGGTTGTGGCGCCACGGCGAGAGTGAATGACCTCGTGGATGGGGGGCAGGAGGTAGTGGGGGTCCCCGTGGGATGCTGAGCAGAGGGGGCCACAGTGGCAGGAACCCCTGGGCCCCCACTGCCCCAAGTGCCCATCCAGACTGTTCCCAGGGCTGCCCCATCCTCTACTCCATTGCCCACTCAGCAATGACTCTCACTCTCTGGGTACCTCCAAGAGCTGCTTTCACCTTTCCCACACCCGGAGCCTTTCCCCCACTGTTCCTTAGATTCTGTGCAGGACTGAGGTCTTACCTGGGTCCCCCAGGGCTTTGTGGAAGACGGTGAAGGCCCAAGGGAGAAGGAAGTGACAGAGTGTGGGGAGACTGAGCCAGCCTTGCATGATGGGGAGTCAGCCCGGCTGGATCTGAGGGCAAAATGGGTGGGCCATTCTCTAGGACTGAGGAAATGGGGGCAGGGCAGGGAAAGTAGAGCTGGAGAGGAACTCCCATCAGGGCTTCCTCAGAGACGACTATCCAGCTGGAAGCCATTGGGGCAGAAAAGGGGGCTTATGTTGGTGGCAAAAGGAAGGTGATGGGGGGGGGGGGCTTTGGCGGTCAGTAGCAACCACACCCCGGCACAGCCCATCCCTCTTTCTCCCATCCCTTCAGTCAGCAGGTTCTCTACCTATCACCTTCTCAAGTGTCAGTTGCCAAGTCTTGCCATCTGGATTGCCAATTCCTGTCTCTGTCCTCTCCCAACACCCACTCCCATCTGAAGCCAGAGTAAATAGCTGGTCACTCTCCTTGAGATAGTGGTTCTCTGTTGCCTTGAGAATAAAGCCCAGTCACCTAACCACAGCCTGTCAGCCCCTTCGATCCAGTCTCTCTCTGCACCACCTGTGCCCTCTTCACTCCACTCCACACATGTTGGCCTTCTGGCTCCAAAACAGTCCAAATTCACTCTCACCTCCTCTGGGAAGCCTTTTCTCTTCCCCCCCACCCCCTCAATTTACCACACTGTGGTGCACTGTGATCCACTTGCCTGGTTCCCCTGCTGCACTGGACTGGGGACTTTTTTCCTTAGAAGTACTTTTATTGGCAGCTAAACCAACAGTGTGAATTTGAAAATAATACATATGTAGTTAAGGTTTCCAGTCATTATAAAGTAAAACATTATAGTTATAAAAAAAAGATTTCAGCCCTGGGTTGAGTGCCAGCCTCCAAACCAAAAGGTCACCGGTTCTATTCCCAGTCAGGGCACATGCCTGGGTTGTGGGCCAGGTCCCCAGTTGGGAGCGTGTGAGAGGCAACCACACATTGATGTTTCTCTCTGTTTCTCCCCCCTTTCTCTAAAAATAAATAAAAATAAAAGATTTCTAACGCAATTGTCTACTTCAGTAGTTATTTTTCCCCTTCTTTATTGTATCTATTCTTCATCACTTTGGCCATTTTTTAAAACTGAAGATCCCTTAACCTAGTTTTATTCACTTTAAAAATCTCCCCTTTCTAACTGCATGACTTTGAACAAGCTATGTAAAGTTCCTCTGCCTCAATGTCCTCATCAGTAAAATATGGACAGTAATACACACTTCTCTTTCTGAATAGTTGTGAGGATTTGATGAAAATAGTATATATAAGCCGCTTAAAACAGTGCCTGATGTGTAGTAAGAGCTATGTATAAGTGAGCTCATTTCTGCAGCTCCCAGCATAGTTTCTGGCAGACAGTAGGCGCTAAATTCATTGTGTGTGTGTTAATGGATGAGCTAATAGTAAGGACTTGTGGGAAGGAGAGCTGGGACAACGGGAGAGGGAAAAAGCACTGCTGAGGGGTCAGGAAGCTAAGGAGCTAAGCTCCACCGTCCTGCAAATGAAGGCCAAAGACAATGTTGCAGAAGGAGAAATGGGGTTAGGCACACAAAGGACTTCCCCATGGCTAAGAGGAAAGTGTCTGGGACAGGGACATGAGTGGGGAACCACTTCTCCTGCACGGGAGGGAAAGCCTGGTAATCACAGTGATGGTGGGAACCGAGACTTACTGAGGGACCACCAGTAATAGCTAGCCTTAGCCACTTTAATGTGCCTGAAATGGCTCTAAGCATTTCACATGCATACTTTTATATTCACTCCTCTCAGCAAGTCTACGAACAATTATGGAACAATTGTAGGAACAATTATGAATCCCATTTTATATGCTCAAACAAAGGCGCATACATTTTAGTAAACTTGAATGAGATCAAACAGCTTGTAAGAGGAGGAGTTTTCTGGGATTTGAATCCAGATCTGACTGAGGCTTAAGTTCCCAATCACTGATCTATATTTTTGTATGTTAGAGCAAGTGCACACACAGCTTCTTCATACCCCTACAGAGGAAGAGAGAGGCCAACACCTCCAGTGCCTACCTGTTAGAAGATCGTCTCTTCACAGAGATGGAGGGAGCAGTGACTGGCAGCTTTTTGTCCTGCTGGAGGAAGAGGTTCCTGGTAAAGGAGTTGCCTGGGCCACTGGAAGGTCCAGACACCTTACAGACCTGGACTTAGGCACCTGGTCAGTGCAATCACTCCTTGTACATCTTCAGGGAAAGGCTTCTGCCATGAGCTCACAGAAGAGGCCAGGGTGCCAAGAACTCCACTACCCATTATTCCACTACAGCTAGGCTAAGTGACCTGTGTCCAGCCTTGTGACCAGACACTCTGCACCGTTCTCTGTCCTGGGCCCAGGGGAAGATGCTGGGCTTGGCATATTGGCTGGGGACCCACTAAGGGGTATGGAGTAAAGGAAGCAACCAGGGATGATCACCTGGAAGAGTGCAGACAGTGAAGCGCCTCATTTCATCTTTGACCAGAGAAGAGCTGATTGATTGGTAGATAAGAGGATGTTGGACCAATGGGCATGGGGATGAATCTCAAAGATCCATAGCTGTCAGGCTCCAGATGCCTCCATTTTTCTATATGGGCCTCATCTGTAGGCTGAGCTGCTGGGCCAACGATCTTGCTTTTAGGGCTCTGACTCCTTAACAGGCCAGAGCTTAGAAAACCCAGAAGAGCAGTGCGGGAATGGAGCACCCCTCCCCTCCTTCTTTCCCAACAAAGTCCTCACCTCTGCCCTCCAGTGCCTGGGTGTGCATCGCCTCCGGGAAGAGGCTCTCAAGGTGGGAACCAGATTCTCAGGTCCTCCAGCTGCTTCAAGAAACCTGACCCCTTCTGTCCAGCCCCCCATCTGTCCATCTGTCTGTCCTTTCTGTCTCCGTCCCCACCCATCAGAAGCACAATTTCCCATTGTCCTAATCTTTCCCCCATTGTCGAACAACAGGGCCCCTTTCTTTATCCCGTGGGCAATGGCAACACAATGTCAGCAGCTGGGGATGTGGGGTAAAGGACTGGCTGGCACACATCACCGGAAAGAGGGCCTGGGCGGGGGTCGGCTTAGAACAGGAACTGACACCCCCAACAAGAACAGAACAGGATGAGGCGGAGAGAATGGTCTGTGAGAAGGTTGAAACAGGACCCCCCTCAATACTGTGAGCTTCAAAGCTTTAAAGAGGTTTTGTGTGAGGCTGGGCTCTGTAGAGGGCAGAGTGAGTGGTTAGTATGCAACAAGGGAGATAGAAATTAGACAGCGAGGAGGATTTGTCCCTAGGAGGGGGCATGGAATTTCTGAGGATGGAAGGACTATGGGAAGCCCTCTAAGAGAGGTTATATTATTTTTTCCTAGTTTTCCACCTCCTCCAGTGCAGGTGGATAATAAAAGTTCTCAAAGCCCGGCTGGTGTAGCTCAGTGTATTGAGCGCGGGCTGGGAACCAGAGGGTCCCAGTTCAATTCCCAGTTGGGGCACATACCTGGGTTGCGGGCCGGGTCCCCGGTGAGGACCATGTGAGAGGCAACCATATATTGCTCTTTCTCTCTCCCTTCTCCGCTCTCTGAAAATAAATAAATAAAATCTTAAATAAATAAATAAATAAATAAAAGTTCTCAAGAGAAAGGCGATTTCTTAATGTCCCTGGGTAGAAATTCACTTCTCTAAATTCCCTCTTTTCAGGAAGTTCTTTCTGAAATCTAAACTCCTTTTGGAGTTCGAGTTCATTTTAAAAAGTTTTCTATTGAGGTATAAATTACAGGCAATAAAATAAACAGCTCAATAAATTTTGACATGTGCACGCACTATGTAACCTCTCCCATCAAGATGTAGAACCTTTCTGCCCTGGCTGGTGTGGCTCAGTGAATTGAGTGCCAGCCTGCAAACCAAAGAGTCACCGGTTCGATTCCCGGTCAGGGCACACGCCCAGGCTGTGGGCCGGGTCCCCAGTAGGGGGTGTGTGAGAGGCAACCGCACATTGATGTTTCTCTCCCTCTCTCCCTCCCTTCTCCTCTCTCTAAAAATAAATAAGTGAATAAATATTTTTTTTAAAAAAGAAAGAAAATACATGACATTAAAAAAAAAGATATATAGAACATTGCCAACACCCAGAATAAGCAAGCACATTTCTTTTTTGTTTGCTATGCAGGCAGGGGGAGCTCTCCCTCCATAAATATTCACTTAGAAACATTCTGAGTTTCATATTACCTCTTAGCCTTCTCTTATCTCTGCTGGCAACCACACACCAGTGGTTTTGTGTGTTTAGAATCACACGCTTTCAGGCCCAGCTGGTGTAGCTCAGTGGATTGAGAGCAGGCTGGGAACCAAAAGCTCTCGGTTCGATTCCCAGTTGGGGCACATGCCTGGGTTGCAGGCCAGGTCCCCGGTGAGGGCCATGTGAGAGGCAACCATACATTGCTCCTTCTCCTCTCTCTAAAAATAAATAAATAAAATTTAAAAAAAAAAGAATCACACACTTTCAGAACTGGAGGGACAGCCTCCTCTGCTATCAGACAAAGAGGAGATGGAAGAGAAGGGGACTTGCCCAAGACCGTGCAGGAGGCAGCTGTTGAGTAAAACCTAGAACTTGCTGCCTTTTTCGGCGACTCATCTTCCACTTCTCTCTCCACTCTTCAAGTTGGACAAGCTACAGGGTTCTCCCTGGGACCAGATCTAGTAACAGGAGCTCACCCCATCATACTCTTTAGGAACTTGACTGACTGTCTTTTCTCTGCCTGCTCCATCCCAGTCTCTAAGCCCTTCCCTCCTCCCAGAGAAAAGGACAGAGAAGACAAATAATCCTCTGTCCCCTGGGCCAGGACACCCTGATCCAGAGCATCTGATTGGCTTCCACCCAACTCAAACAAACAGCCTCCCGCAGAGAGGGGGAGAATATAAGGGTCCACAGCCAGTCATTGCCATCACTGGCCACCGCCACCAGCTCATGTCTCACCCACCGCTCCTTCTTCCCAGACCACTTCTGAACTGTGGTTTGGAAGTCACTGGTAGAGAAATCCATAAATGGTTGAGTTCAGTGTGGAGGAAAACCTAGAATTACTTGATAGATGCCAAAAAAACAAAAACCTTTCAGAATAGAATGAAAAAGGAACAGACAAGGAAAAAACATAGTGAATAGACAAGCTGATTGTAGTTTGCTCAAGGTCACTTTCATTCTCAGTTTTCCCCAAGAAACCACAAAATAGGAATTGAATAAGACTGCTCACGCTGAACTTCCCCAAGCTGGTGAAGGAAATAGACTTCCAGGAAGTCCAGGAAGCTCAGAGAGTCCCAAAGAAGTTGGACCCAAAGAGGAACACACCAAGGCACATCATAATGACATTACCTAAGATTAAAAATAAGGAGAGAATCTTAGAAGCAGCAAGAGAAAAGGAGACAATCACCTACAAAGGAATTCCCTTAAGACTGTCAGCTGATTTCTCAAAAGAGACCTTTCAGGCAAGAAGGGGCTGGAGAGAAGTATTCCAAGTCATGAAAGGCAAGGACCTACATCCAAGAATACTCTATCCAGCAAAGCTATCATTTAGAATGGAAAGGCAGATAAAGTACTTCTCAGATAAGGTCAAGTTCAAGGAGTTCATCATCACTCAGCCTTTATTATATGAAATGTTAAAGGGACTTATATAAGGCATGGAGGGATATCAACAGGGGAGTGGTAGGGGGAGAGAGGGGGGAAAAGGTGCAGAGAATAAGTAGCATAAATGGTAGGTAGAAAACAGACAGGGGGAGGTTAAGAATAGTATAGGAAGTGTAGAAGACAAAGAACTTACGTGTATGACCCATGAACAAGAACTAAAGAGGGGAGAAGTGGGGGGAGGGTTATGTGGGGTGGAGGGGAATAAAGGGAGGGAAATGGGACAACTGTAATAGCATAATCAATAAAATATATATTTAAAAAAAAAAAGACTGCTCACGCTTAAGTTGGCACATTTTCACCAGAATGGCATCTTTTAAAGAGATGTTTTTGCCACTCCTGCCACCTGCCGACCAGGGTGAGGTGGAGTCATCTTGAACAAGCATGGAATCCTGACACCTCTTTTCCTAATGTCTCAGGCTCAGCTTGCACCCTCCAGGTACATTTGGCTGACTAATTTCCTTGCCCCCCAGTGATGGTATGACCCCAGTTTACTACTGGGACTGTCACATAAAAGACTGGACGAGTTGGCAAAGTGGCGCTCAGGGGGAAGAGCAGGGAGGGACTGGGTGTGGTTTCATACACCGCCTCCCTGGGTCCCTGCTGCAGAGTTCTCTGGGGCTGCTGCAGGGGAGATTCACGCTCCTCCTCTGCTGGCTCTTGCCCTTCTCCTCCTCCCTGGGACCCCTCAAGCCACCCAGGCTCAGGCCGCTGTGGAGCTGGATCCTGTCTGTGCTGCAGGACAATGTAGGGGGTGGACTTGGGAAATCAACCTTCTGGAAAGACACGCTTTTGACTCAGGAGGCCTCCCTGCACCCAGAACAGCCTTTGTCCAGTGGATAGATACAAGGGTGAGAAAGAAGTGGGAGGTGAGAAAGAAGTGGGAGGTCCGTGTCCCTTGGGAGGCTGCCAGCCTGAGGCATGGGGCCTGAGGCCACATGGGCTACGGGAGGAACACTGGACCATGAATCAGTCATCCTGAACCAGCCAGATGCTAACCTCGTATGAGGCTGAGTGCCAGACTCCTGGAGCTTCAGGCTCTCTAATGATCAAACAGGCACCACATCTGCCCAACAGGACTGACTAGTGTGAGGGTGATGGAACACATTCTACCAGGTGAAAAGCACACACAGAATTATGTTCATTGTTCTACGGTTGGTTCAAACTGAAACAAGGCTAGAGTGGGGGAGGATGAGGTGGGAAAGAGATGGGACCCATTGGGCCCACTCGTCCTTGCACTGGCCACACCCTCTAAGAACAGGGGCCCCTCTATACAGTGAGGGTAGTCAGTGGGGTGTCCCTGAAAGCCTGAGGCAACAGTAGAGGAGAAGAGGGGATGAGGAAGTAAGGGTGAGAGAAGGAGGGGAGAAAGGAGAGAAAAAGTGGTAGAGGGCCAGAGACCTCTCCCTCTCAGTCTCTATATTTCCATCTCTAGGGAAAGCATGAGGATGTCACCACCAGGCTCTGATGGCATGTGGAGCCTGTTCATCACTCCAGCACTTTTATTTGGGGCTCTCAAGAAGTGGACCTCACATCAGATCTGATCAGAACTGATCAGAACCTAGAAACTGGGCAAGAAGATATCCAGAGGGAAGGAGTTGGCTACTGTTTGGTCAGCTTCTTCCTGGCTCTGAAAGTTCCTGAAGGAATGGAATAGGGACATCATGTTGTTAACTCAACCTGGCAAGCACTCGGGTTCAACACCCATCTCTGTTCTGAGGGCGTTGTGGGGGAGGTGGGCATCGGGCTAGTGCATCTCAGAAGTCCTTTACTGAAGGGCCTCTGTGTGCAGTGAACTGTGTAAGGGACAGAATTAAATGACCTTATGTGGTTCCTCACTTTATCACATGTTTGGTCTAGTGGGGCAATGCCTGTTCTGTCTACCTCAGAGATAGGGGAGGGTAAAGTGGACAGGTAGAAGCTATTTTCCTGGTTACTGAGATTTAACAATTACATATATATTTTAATTTTCTTTTTATTTATTGATTTTAAAGAAAGAGAGAGGAAGGGAGAGAGAGAAAGAAAGAGAGAAACATCGATTTGTTGTTCCACTTTCTACCCATTCATTGCATGATTATTGTATGCACCCTCTTTGGGGATCGAACTTGCAACCTTGGCGTATCAGGAAGATGCTCTAACCAAATGAGCTACCTGGCTAAGACTAACAATTATATTTTACTTATTAATAACCATGTCGCCTATCATTTTGTTTATATAGTCAGTTTACTGCTATATTCAAGTGGACCATTTAAACTGTATTTTTGTTAAACTGCACCTGCAAACACCCGGAGATCCTGCCTCCACATTTCATCAGCCATTCTCATTCTTCCAGGCCTTGTGGCTTGCTGTGTCTGATCTCTGCTTCTATTCTCATTACAGCCAGTATAGGCTGTGTCTGATTTTAGCTTGTGCAGACTCTTACCCCCATTTTTGGTTTTTTGGAATTGATACTAGAACATTGTCTAAAAAGCTTGCTTGATCCCTGGCTGGTGTGGCTCAGTGGATTGAGTGCCGGCCAGTGAATCAAAGGGTTGCCAGTTCGATTCCCTGTCAGGGCATGTGCCTGGGTTGCAGGCCAGGTCCCCTATGGGGGGGACCTGTGAGAGACAACCGTACATTGAGGTTTCTCTCCCTCTGTCTCTCCCTTCCCCTCTCTAAAATAAATAAATAAAATCTTAAAAAAAAAAAAAAAAGCTTGCTTGACACTCACCTGCCTCTCCTGGGGAATGTGACTTTGTTGTCATAGTATATTTGATACATGAACTACAACTGATAAAGGGTGGAGACTTTTATAGTCTGTACAGTTAGTGGTTAGTGGCTAACCTACAAAAATCGATAAAACAAGAGGGTTTATTACCCAATAGAGAGGTTAACCACTAAGGTATTTTGGTTTTATTGTCCTAGAAAGTTGACTAGTCTTATATTTAAATTAGCAGTCTTATTTCATCATTCCTTTCTTTTTTAAAAAATATATTTTATTGATTAAGCTTTTACAGTTGTCCCATTTCTCCCCCTTTATTCCCCTCCACCAAACATAACACCCCCCCCACTTCTCCCCTTTTGTCCATGGGTCATACACATAAGTTCTTTGTCTTCTGTATTTCCTATACTATTCTTAACCTCCCCCTGTCTGTTTTCTACCTACCATTTATGCTGCTTATTCTCTTTACCTTTCCCCCTCTGCCCCCCAACTCCCCTGTTGATATCCCTCCATGCCTTATATAAATCCCTTTAACATTTCATATAATAAAGGCTGGGTGATGATGAACTCCTTGAACTTGACCTTATCTGAGAAGCACTTTATCTTCCCTTCCATTCTAAATAGAAGTTTTGCTGGATAGAGTATTCTTGGATGTAGACCCTTGCCTTTCATGACGTGGTAAACTTCTTTCCAGTCCCTTCTTGCCTGTAAGGTCTCTTTTGAGAAATCAGCTGACAGTCTTATGGGAACGCCTTTGTGGATAACTGTCCCCTTTTCTCTTGCTGCTTCTAAGATTCTCTCCTTATTTTTAATCTTAGGTAATGTAATTATGATGTGTCTTGGTGTGTTCCTCTTTGGGTCCAACTTCTTTGGGACTCTCTGAGCTTCCTGGACTTCCTGAGAGTCTATTTCCTTTGTCAGATTAGGGAAGTTCTCTTTAATTATTCAAATAAGTTTTCAATCCCTTCGTCTTCCTCTTCTCCTTCTGGCACCTCTATAATTCAGATGCTGGGACGTTTAAAGATGTCCTGGAGGTTCCTAAGCCTCTCCTCATTTTTCTGAATTCTTGTTTCTTCATTCTTTTCTGGTTGAATGTTTTTTTCTTCCTTCTGGTCCACACCGTTGATTAGAGTCCCAGTTTCCTTCCCATCCATATTGGTTCGCTGCACATTTCCTCTCATTTCATTTAGTATATCCTTCATTTTTTCATCTAATTTGCAACCAAATTCAACTACTTCTGTGAGCATCCTGATTACCAGTATTTTGAACTGTACATCTGATAGGTTGGCTATCTGTTCATGGCTTAGTTGTATTTTTTCTGGAGTTTTGATCTGTTCTTTCATTTAGGCTGGGTTTTTTTTGTTTGTTTGTTCTCTTTTTTTCCTTGGTGGCCTGTTATGTTAAGGGGGCAGAGCCTTAGGTGTTCACCAGGTTCACGTAGGTGTAACCCACGTTGTTGCGTTGTGATGCTGCCTGTGGGGGAGGGGTCTGAGAGGAAACAGTGGCGCTTGTTACACTCTCTGCCAACTTTCAGTCACTTTCCCCTCTCCCCACAAGCAAATTGGGCCCTTCTATGCTGATTCCCACATGGGCAGACTTGTTCTAGGACCCTGTGGATCTCTCCAACAAACTCACCTGTGAGGCTGGGAGTTCCTCCCGCTGCCACCTCAAGCCCCACAGGTGTTTTCAATTGGTGGTCTGAGGTTTTATTTCCCTGCACTGAAGTGCTGGGCTGCATGGTCCACTCTGTTCCTCAGCTTTTTCTCCTGGTTTATCTGCACATGAATGCAGGACTGTCTGTTCCACCGGCCTCCGTCCTGCTGGGTCTGGGTCCATCAGCCATGGTCCCGCCAGCCAGCTGCAGCGTTGCATGCTCTGCTCCACAACCCAGTTTTTTCTCCTGGTTTATCTGCGTGCAAATGCAGGACCATCCACTCCACTGGCCTGGGTCATGCTGGGTCCAGGTCCGCCAGCCATGGTCCCCCAGACAGCTGCAGATTTGCGCGCACCGCTTTGCAAAACACTGTCCCATCATGTGCCCAGCTCCGCCCCGCTTACCAGTCTGGATGAACGTGTCTTTAACTCTTCGGTTGTTGGACATCCATAAAGTTCGATTTTCTGTCAGTTCTGGCTGTTTTTTGTTTTTAATTGTTGTTGTCCATCTTTTGGTTGTGCAAGGAGGCATAGTGTGTCTACCTACACCTCCATCTTGGCTGGAAGTCCTCCTCATTCCTTTCTTACTGACTATATAAATCTCTGTTTCTCAAAATGCTCTTCAAAGCAGCTTTTTTTTTTTTTTTGGTCTTTTTCTTGGTTCCCTCATCAATGAACTAAATAAATCTTTGGCATGAGTTAACAAGTAACTTTGAGGATTGTTTTTCCCACTTCTCAGCTTCCCTATATGGAAAGCAACACACTGGCTCTCCCTGCGCCCCTCAAACAGCAGACCCACTGGACAGATGAGCACAGTTCCTCTGAGACTGCACCATTTCGAGGGTAGGACACTGTGTCTCTAGCCCACAGTGGACCAGCAATGGGCACTGGGAGGAAGTGGCCATTCTCAACAGGAGTCCTCTACAGTGCCTTCTTGGAGTTAAGGACATCCTTCACTGACTGTTGCTCTAGAGGGCCGCCATTGTTACTGCAACTGAGTCCCATTAGCCATCAGATTTCATAGCATGCCTGTTGGGCTTCCTCTAGGAAACCTTCCCTAACAAAAGCAAGAAACGATTGAACAGCTTTCTTACCTGGCATATACTACGCATTCAGAAAATGTTTACTGAATAACTAAAGAAAATTGAGATTTTCTTCTAATTTTTGCAAGCTTAACCAAAAGGTAATATGGCATAGTGGTTAAATGCCACAGGTTCTGAAATTTGAGTGTCTTGGCAGAAATCTCAGCCCCGCTACCTACTAACTGGATAGCATTAGATAACGTACCTGCATCCTCTTTGCTTTGTTGCTGTCGTCTGAAAATAAGGCTAACAACGACAATGGCAACATCAATCATGAGAACGGTGCCTGACTCACACAACACACTCAATATATCTTGGCCCTTATTATTGGTAGGGAAAAGTGTCAAAGGGAATAGAATCAATCAAAACTCAGACACTGACTGATTGATTATAAGGGATCACCAGATTTTTAAAAGGACATAAAAACCACACACACCTAAAAGTGAATGTCCACCTCAATTATTTTTACTTATAACACAAGTAATACAGACACAGAATGAGAGGGAATTCAACCACTACTAAAGGAATAAAATAGAAGATCAAGTCCTCTTTATTGTCTTCCTTCTCATTTCCCCCTAAAACAATTAAACCACTATTAAACTTCTGTGTCTGTCAGAAAGTTTTTAAGAATCTAGAGAATGCAAATAAATAGAACCATACATCATGCACACATTCTTTCTTAATTGAATTGAAATCATATTATACCAACTGTTTCCTATGTTGCTTTTTCCACCTAGTAATATGCTGTGAGCCTCTGTCCGAACAGTACACAACATAAAGCTCCTCCATTCTTGTCTGCACAGTGTTTCAGAGGGTGTCTGTAGCATAATTTAATGAGATGCCTATTGATTAGCATTTACGTTGCTAGAGGACAATTAACTAATCACCTGGGGGAAAAAAACCAGTCCATAACTCATTCCTTAAACTAAGTAAATTTCAGGAAGCTCAAAGATTTAAGTGATAAGAATGAAAAGTTGCTCACATTTCCTGGGTCTCTCCCAAGCACACAGGAGGTATATATGCTATTAAACTTCTGTTTTTTTAAAGTAATTGCAGAATGAATCATAGAATAATAATTTTTTAATTGGAAGTCAAATTTTATTGCTTTTTAAAAGTGATTACACAATGATACACTCAATTGTAAACAATTTAACAAATATAAAGGTATTTTCTTTTTTTAAAGATTTTATTTATTTATTTATTTATTTATTTATCTTTAGACAGAAGGGAATGGAGAGAGAAAGAGAGGGAGAGAAACATCAGTGTGTGGTTGCCTCTCAAGTGGCCCCCCTGGGGACCTGGCCTACAACCCAGCCATGTGCCCTGATTGGGAATCGAACCTGCGACCCTTTGGTTCGCAGCCCGTGCTCAATCCACTGAGCTACACCAGCCAGGGCACAAACATAAAAGTATTTTCAAAAATGAAAATTCTCCTTAATCTTATCAAACAGAGATAACTTTTACCACTTTGTTGTCTATCTTTCTAAACTTTCAAGACATTTATATAAAATGTGTAAGAATTGTCTGCCGATTTAAATACTGTGCAACACATCAGATAGCCAGCAGGCGGCAGGGAAAGGCTGCGTTACCGCACAGACCCGCCCTGCGGAGCGCTGGGCTCGGCTCCCAGCTGGCGTTCCACAGATCACCACCTTGTGTTCTGAAGCAGATAATGTTCCCAGATGAAAATGCTGCAGTAGAGACCGGAAGCTCTGGAGGCGTCCTTCACACGCTCGCTCTCCGTGTGTCTGGCTAAACGCTGGCTGGGAAGGAAGTAGGCCCAATTTCTCAAAGCATTTTTCTTCCTATCTTTGGTAGCAGTGCCAAGAAAAAGAACGAGGCTGGGATTCCTAGCTCTTTTTAGTTAGAGCATGGTCCTCCTTCCCACCTCACCCCGACTAGAGTTGGTGTCTTTTATAATGCCTCTTTCAGAAAAATTTCCACAGCATTTTTACTGATGTGCCTGGAAATATCTCATTTTAAGTAATAATAATTTTTTAAAATTATTTTATTGTTGTTCAATTAGAGTTGTCTGGGTTTACTCCCCACCACTCCCCACCACCCCAGCCAAACCCTCCTACCTCCCTTGCTTCCACCCACCCCCCTTGGTTTTGTCCATGTGTCCTTTACAGTCATTCCTGATAAGTAATAATAATTTTTTTAAAGATTTTATTTATTTTTAGAGAGAAGAGAAGGGAGGGAGAAAGAGCAATGTATGGTTGCTTCTCACATGGCCCTCACTGGGGACCTGGCCTGCAACCCAGGCATGTGCCCCGACTGGGAATCGAACCGGGACCCTCTGGTTCCCAACCCGCGCTCAATCCACTGAGCTACACCAGCGAGGCATAAGTAATAATAATTTTTAAAAAGCAACCCAAATGGCCCTGGCCAGGTAGTTCAGATGATTTTGGCATGATCACCATATACCAAGGCTGTGGCTTGGATCCCCCTCAGAGCACATAAAAGAAGCAATTAATGAATGCATAAATAAGTGGAACAACAAAGCGATGTTTCTGTCTCTCTCTCTCCATAATATCCCAAATGAATGTGTCTATTACCTTGAAACCTGCAGTCATCCAGGACGACTTTAGAAGTGGCAGCAAGCATTACAAAGGAAAGAGGGCCCCAGTCATTTTTCCCAGCACAACCACCATTTACGCTGAGACCAGGCAAAGAAAGACGCAAGAACTAGAGGGACCAGTGATGCAGGGCTCAGAGACAGGTCTTGACCCCATTGGAGAGAAGGACGCTACCAAGGGGTAGATGGCAATAGGGTTTCAAAGAGAAATAAATGTTTGTTAAGCAGAACCCGCACTAGACCGCATCGAAGAACTGCAGCTTGTGGCTGAGATCATGTCTTCTTTTCCCATTGCCTTTTTCTGTGCTGTTTGACTCTCGGGTTACCTCCCTACAAACAGGGATAATTAAATACAGCATGGCATTGTGGTGAGACTCAAATATGACAGTATTTGTGAAAATATTTGAACTGTAAACCACGGGGGGGGGGTTGTTTTGGTTTGTTTTTTTTTTAAGATTTTATTTATTTATTCTTTAGAGAGGGGAAGGGAGGGAGAAAGAGAGAGAGAGAGAGAGAGAAACATCAATGTGTGGTTGCCTCTCACACGCCCCCACTGGGGACCTGGCCTGTGATGGCTCACAACCCAGGCATGTGCCCTGACTGGGAATTGAACCTGCAACCCTTTGGTTCGCAGCCCGCGTTCAATCCACTGAGCTACACCAGCCAGGGCTAAACCACGGTTTTAAATAAAAACTATTATGTTTAAATAGCAAATCACTGTACACAAGGGATTCTAATATTTTTATTAGCATGAACTCAATGGATTAATAAAGTAGGAAAATTAGAAACTACCAAGTAGGCTAAGGGTTAGGAAATAATATCAGTCTAAGAAAAACCCTGTGGTCCTCACCCTGGCTCAGTTGGTTGGGCATTGGCCCACAAAGAGAAAGGCCACCAGTTCGATTCCCTGTCAGGGCACAAACCTGGGTTGTGGGCCAGGTCTCCAATTGGGAATGTGTGAGGCAACCAACTGATGTTTCTCTTGCACAGCTTCTTTTCCCTCTTTCTCCCTCCCTTCCCATCTCTCTACAAAACCTTAAATTAAAAAAAAAAAAATACAAAGCCAACACAACAATAGCTATCTGAATGTGAATAAATAAAATTATACCCATTTTTTGTTAAATTGGCAAAAAATATATTTTTGGTGTGCTGCAGAACTTTAGTTATTAGTTTATGTGTACCATGGGATGAAAAAGGTTGAAAATTGTTGTTCTATTAGGTAAGCATTGCCAGTATTTGTGATGTAAGCTTTTTAAATTACCACATTGTAATTGTAACCACGTGCTGTTTTTCTTCCCTCAGTCTCGGATTTCACTAACAGAAAAGATAACGGAAAAGGGGTGGAGATGAGAAGTGACATATGAGTTTATGAACCATAGGGATTTGCTGGCATAGTATGATTTTTAAGGTGTACAAATTAGTAATTTATAGACAAGGCCATCAGATTTCTTTCTTCTTGAATACATAAACCAGGGGACCCCAGTGGCCCCCATGGTCTTGGTGTGCTGGCCTCAAACGTGAAAACCACAGAAGTCCCACAACCCTCTGTGGGCCCAAATTTCCTTCAGCCTCTCCAGGTCTTCACTGAGCATGTTGTCCAGACCATTGGCCAGGACCTAGATGTATTCTGCATCCTTCACGTCCTTCTGTCTGTTCAAGAACTAGTCTAGGTCCTGGCCAGGAGTCTCAGTTGGTTGGAGCGTTGTCCCCTACACCGAAAGGTTGGGGGTTTGATCCCGGGTTGGGGTGCTTGCAGAAGCAACCAACTGATGTTTCTCTTTCACCTCGATGTTTTTCTCTCTCTCTCTCAAATCAATAAAGATATCCTCAGGTTAGGACTGAAAAAAGAAAGAAAGAAAGAACAGCCTGGGATCTTGAACTGGCATGGGTTCTGCATAATGGTGACTGATCACACGTTCCACCTCATCCTCAGTGAGCTCTCCTGGTGAGGTCAATGCCTGATTTCCTCACTTTTTTAAAATTGTGTTGTATTTTTATTGTTGAGTTTAAGAGTTCTTTATATATTCCGAATGTCAGAACTTTATCAGACACATAATTTGCAAATATTTTCTCTCATTCTATGGATTGTCTTTTTATTTTCTTGATGATGTCCTTTGGAGCATAGAAGTTTTTAATTTTTTAAAAAGATTTTATTCTTTTTTTTTTAAGTTTCATCTTTTTAATCAGCTCTGTGAAAGACATCCTAAATCCTACATGAAAACACAACAGAATATTTTCTTCTTCCAGTATTAAAAAATATGACATTCACAAGTATTTTAAGAAACATCTATATATCAGGTCAGTGATCTTCAATAAAAAACACCACCTCTAACTAATCATGTTCTTAATTTCTTATAGTTACATTTGGAAATTGCTTCCTAAATATGGTAAACACTGTCTACGAGTTTTTAAAATGTCCCTAGATGCACATGATTTCTGGGGGAAAAAAGTCTGGTCAAACTTTTTTTTTTGCCGGAACCAATCCTGAGAGCACAAACTAAATGCCCCAGAATTTGTCTTGAAACGGGAGAAAAAACTAAAAATAAAACACATGGAGCTTTCTAAAAGGTCTTCAACAAGCTACCTGGGAGCTCAATTCAAAAATATGTTTATTCAGCCCTGGCTGGTGTAGCTCAGTGGATTGAGCGCGGGCTGGGAACCAGATGGTCCCAGTTCGATTCCCGGTTGGGGCACATGCCTGGGTTGCGGGCCAGGTCCCCTGTGAGGGCCATGTGGGAGGCAACCATACATTGCTGTTTCTCTCCCTCTCTGTCTCCCTCCCTTCTCTCTCTAAAAAATAAATAAATAAAATCTTT
>PVJI01014880.1:0-42776 GCA_004026765.1 Micronycteris hirsuta
ATTGATTATTCATGGGATTATGCAGAACAGGTAGGATTACTCATAACAAAGCATTGGATGTAAATTCAGATCCGGTGGCAGACAGGACCAGATTAAAGTAATATTCAGGGATCAGCAAGCCAGAATTTTTTAAGATACATCTTTGCCAAATTCCTATTAGAGAATTCCCATTCCACAGACATGATCCACACTTGCTCACGCAGGAATCACACGGAGCTGTGCTCAAAACGTGTAAATTCTCAGGACTGCGTGTTTACACGTGTGTGGAAATCACTGCCACACTAAGTTACAGGGCCAAGAGGAATCAAGGTTGCAGGTGGAATCAAATCTGTTCATCAGCCGAGTCTGAGATGGGGAGATTATCTTTGGTTGTCTCGGGGGGCCAGTGATCACGAACCTCTATGTTGAAGAGGAGGGCAGAAGTGAGAGAACTGGAGAGGACCTGGCCAGATGGGCAGGCTGAAGGTGGAGGAAGGGGTCATGTTCCAAAAAATGCAAGCAGCCTCCAGACAAGGCAAGGACTCTATAGATTCTACTCTAGACCCTCCAGAAGAAATGCAGCCTTGACAGCCCCTTGCTTTTAGACCCACAACAGACTTCTGACATCCAGAACTGTAAGGTAACAAATGTGTGTTGTTTTAAGACCCTAAGTTTGAGGGAACTGTGCTGCTTTATAGCTGCACTTAAAATATTAGATGACTTTAATGAACTAAAAACTTAATCATGTGGCAAACCTTGTGATGACAGATTGTATTTCCTCTCCCTTGCACATTTTCCATAGCACTTTTCCACAGCAGGATAATGATAAATGATTGCTTATATAACAGGAGAATCAAAGTACCATCTCCCTGTCCTTATTAGTGAGCTAAACTCACTATTCTTTGTGTCGAGTCTGTCTGCTCACCAAAACAAAGGTATGTGACCAGGTATCCCTAGAGATCCTATTCAATTCAAACTGAGAACATTACTTTCTTTTATGATTCATATGAGAGAAAGTAGATTAGAATAGTAAAACAGTTTTTACATTTATTTCATTGTTCCCAAAACTCTTCTTTAACGTGCTTCCATGAATTAGTTTTTCTCTTGTTTTTTAATAATATAAAAGAATGAACCAAAAGACAGCACAAAATAGATTCAAAACCTTATTGTTATAAGAAATGTAGGTATTTGAAAGGTAGCCTTAAAACATGGAGATTTAAAGATATGCTTATTAAATAAACTGAATTGCAGAGGCCTGTATTTTATGTTTATTATTGTATATTTTGTTAAGAATTACTGTCTTCTAGAGACTAATATCTGAAAGAATTCTTCAAAAAGTATTTTATAACTGACTCCTCCCTCCCTCTAACCTTTGAAGCATTTCTACATGGAAGAATTGCAAATAGGAAATGTTATTCATTGTGTTTAGAAGAATATTCTCTCATAAATATGCCAGTATAAATTTTTTCAACAATGTCCGCAAAGCACTTCACAATGCCTACTCCAGTTTATCCTGATATTTTCTTCCTAGAGACAAGTTGGAAACAAGCTAAATCTTCTTTTAAAAAAAAAAAACACACTTTTTTCTAGTTTTATGGAGAAATAATTGATATCTATCACTGTATAAGTTTAAGGCATACAGCATGATGGTTTAAATTACATATATTATGAAATGATTACCACAGTAGGTTCAGCTGACATCTTCTCATGCAGATACACTGAAAAGAAAGATAAAAAGGAAAAAAAAAAACCCCTTGTAATGGAACTTAGGATGTGCTCTCTCAACAGCTCCTTGTCAGTATCCGACCCAGCGGTGTTAGCTGGACTCGTCGTGTTGTGCATCGCGTCACTCGTACGTACTTATCATGTAACTGGACGTTTGTAAGTTTTCACTCCCTTCCTTTAATTCCCCTTCCATCTACTCCCTGCCTCTGCTAACCAGAAGTCTGATCTCTTTTTCTATAGGTTTGCTTGTGTGTTTGTTTCTGTATTCCAGATATAAATAAGATTTGACAATATTTGTCTTTCTCTGTCTGACTTATTTGACTTAGCATAATGCCTAAGATTCATCCATGTTGTTGCAAAGGGAAGGACTTCCTTGTTTTTAATGGCTAAATAGTATTTCATTGCATGTGTATATATGCATATGTATTTATACATATACATATGTAATATATCACAACATTTTTATCTTTTCATTCATCAACGGACACTTAAGTTGTTTCCATATCCCAGCCATTGTAAATAATGCTTCTATAAGCATGGGGATGCAGATATCTTGCTGAATTGGTATTTTTGTGGGGTTTTTTTGGCTATATTTCCAGAAGTGGAATTCCTGGGTTGTACAGTAGTTCTACGTTTAAATTTTTGAGGATTCTCCATACTGTTTTCCAAAGTGGCTTCACCAATTTACAATCCAGCCAACAGTGCACAGGGCTCCTTTCTCTCCACACCTACCCCACCCCTTACTTATCTCTCTTCTCTTTCATGATGGGCATTCTCGCAGGCATAGCTGGTATCTTATTGTTTGTAGTTCACATTTCTCTAATGGTTAATGATGTTGAGCAGCTTTTCACACACTAGTGGGTCTTTCCTTTATCTTCTTTGGAGAAATGCCTACTCAGTTCCTTTGCCCACTTTTTAAATTAGGTTATTTGGTTTTTCTGCTTTTTACATTTTGGATATTAACCCCTTATTAGAAATATGGTTTGCAAATATTTTTCCCCACTCTGTAGGCTGTCTTTTCCCTTAGCTGATGGATTCTCTTACTGTGCAGAAGCTTTTTGGTTCAATGTAGCCCCTTGTTTACTTTGTTGCCTGTGCTGTAGGTATTGTTTACAAAAAGGTCATTACCAAGACTCATGTCAAAGAGCATAGGTCCTACGTTTTCATCTAGGGGTTCCATGGTTTCAGGTCTTACATTTAAGTCTTTAACTCATTTTGAGTTAATTTTTGTGATGTGTTATGAGTCCAGATTTATTCTTTTCTGTGGTGAACATTTACTTATCCCAGCCCTATTCGTGGAAGAAACTGTCTTTTTTCCATTGAGTGTTCTTGGCTCTCTTGTCAAATATTAGTTGATCTATATATGCTTGATTTTATCTGGGGGCTCTTGTTAATCTACTTTTTTATATGAACACCTCTCACATTTTAGTAAAATGTCTAAACTCTTTCTTTGCACATTTTTTTTTCTTACGTGTCACAAACCAAGTATATAAAAGAGCACAGCACAGTTCCATTGACATTCATGGGTGGTGATAATTTTAGATGATTTTATGTGCCAAACACAAAGCAGAACATGAAGCAGAACAAGATGACTTAAAGATCAGTGCCTTCTCAAAGGTCATCCAGCAAGAAAGCTAGAAAGAATGAGAGCTGCCAGTCTGAGCTGCTCTATTTTGATGCTATAAATTTTAATTTTTGAATAATTCATTAGTGCTATTTCTACTTGCTTGTATTAAATGCCTGAAAATTTAAGTAGTTGAAGATTGAATAGCTTAAAGGAAAACATATTTGTCTGCTAAGTTATTTTTACTAGAGATCAGAAAGGGCAATGACATTACTAATAATGACAGCAGTGACAAAAACAGTAGCTAACTGGCACTGTTCTAAATGCTAACTCGTTCAGTTAGCTGTTTGTTATCCACGCGTAAAGGAGGGAACACACCTAAACATGCCTCTATAATATTTTCTCTGCCACTTGCATCCTAAACATATATAGATATATATAATTTTATATAATCATATGAGTCATCATATTATCTGTCATATTATCATCATATTATATTCCTTATAGTTTTAAAACATAATTGCATGTGAAATTTTGGCAAAGACTTTTCACATTTAGGAATCATTTCTTATTGGATCTATATACCATATTAGGTGTGTGATATTCAAGGATTTCTTAATATTGAATTAGCATTGTATTTCTGGAATAAACCCCATTAGCCCATGGTTTATCATTTATTAAGGTAGAGTTAGATTCTGCTTTAAAACCTTTTCTTTGTTATCTTTGAGTCAATATCCACAAGTAAAAGGTCTACTATGACCAGGATGGAGTAACAAAGATGGGCTTTAAGCTTCTTGAAAACACTAAAAACTGTCTAAAATATATGAAACGATGGTTTTCAGTATGGGGCATCAGCCACTAAGTATTGCAGTATTGGCCCGTGAGAGGCATGAAACAAATTAAGTAAGCTCTGTGACTACCCAAACTTGCTGCCAAGAGACTAGTCCAAGGTCAATGGCATTGAAGGAGGAGTTCAGTAAACCCAGCAGGGTTTGGAGAGCATACCGAGTTTAGTGACAGTACGCATCTTTCTCTTGTTATCGCAGTGAAACTTCATATGTAAGGTTATCTGGAGCACATATGGATTTGGATATTAGGAGGAGTTATCATTCTACTATGTGTGGAAATGGTTACATCTTAGGAAAGAGTCATACTTCTTTACATTGCATATGCTGGCCATAGCTTAGTTGATGGATTCCCAGAAGAAAAACAAACAAACAAATAAAAAAGAAAAACACTGTAACTTGTGGTTAGTAATTAAAAAAAAGATGTTATATATTAGAAAATTCACAGAGCTTTATGGGGGAACATTCTTACTTTAAATTGAACTGTGTGAAGCCTGCAGAGCTTAAGAACGCAATGGTTTCGGTACTCAGTCATTGAGTGATAAAGAGACACCACTTGTGAAATTGTAGCCTAAAAGTGAAATAAGTGGTCTTGCTACTTTATAGTTTCATTGAATCAGTTAAGTGTAGTACAGAGTCAAACTTTAAAGTGATGTTTTTAGAGTAGGCAGAAGAAACCCTAAGTATTTACTATAATAAAAAGAAAGCATGTAATTTAGAGCTCATAAAACTGAGCTGACATCTCTAAGAACTAATTATCTTCCAATGCTCTTAACCTTATTTCAGGTCGTGCCTGTATTCATGACAATGAAGCAAATTAGGAGGCATGGAATTTCAAAAACTTGTGTTAAAATGTCAAATTCTGATGTTACCACTATTAATAACAATAAGAAAAATGAGGCTAAACTGGTCTTAGAATAATTGCAGAGCCTGAGAATTGAGGGAGCATAGCATAAATTGTTGGACTCAAATATTTATTCTATATAGCAGTTATTCACGATTTCCAGAAGACACACATTGCTACATCCATCCACGCCTTCCTTCACGTGATGTGTTTGACTCCCGCTTGCCCGCACTGTGTTATGCTAGATACATAACACACTGTGAGAGACACAGTGCCTGGTTCCCGAGTGTCTGCAGTCCTGTACAGATATATCTTTTCACAATTTTATTATTTTTTGATAAGTAGTAAATTGAATTTACTTTTCTTTCTTGTGAAGACTGCACTGAAGCACAAGAGAAGCATTTAATTTGGCCTTTGGTGAAGGAGAAAATAAAATAAGTCTCCTTAGAATACATGAGTTCTATAGTATTACTATAATGATTATTTGGAGAGGTACAAAAGAAAATGTGTGCTAGGTAAAAACAAACAAACAAAAAATCAAGATGAACAAAGTTCTGGAAACAGAAGAACAGAAACAAAGATGTAGTATGGATAATTTCTACTCTATTAAAGCGGAAAAAAATATAACAAAGAAATCTCAACTAAGTTGAGATGGTTAATTTTGTCAGCATGCCCAGGGTGACCAGCTATTTGGTCCAATATAATTCTGGGTGTTTCTGTGAGGGTATTTTTAGGTTAGTTTAAAATTAAATTAATAGACTGAGCAAAGCTGATGGTTCTCCCTTATGTGGGTGGGCCTCATCCAATCAACTGAAGGTCTGAACAGAACAAAGTGGCTGTCTCCTCCTCACATAAGAGGAAAGTCCTCCTCCTCTAGCCTGATGGCCTTCCAGCTGGGACACAGAGTTTTTCCCCTGCCTTCAGGCTCAAAGGGACATGCCACATCTTCCTGAGCCCAAGCGGGCCAGCTTTGGGACAATGCCTGTGCTATTGGCTCTCCTGGTTTGCAGCTTACCACCCGAAGATCTTGGGGACATAATGGCATGAACCAATTCTTTATATTCAATAAGTAAATAATAAGTGCAAGCATAAATAATTTCTTTTGATTTTGTTCCTCTGGCAAACCCTAAGCAATACACAGTTTGAGCTACTACAACTACCTAGAAGTCATGGGAAATTGAAAATACAAATAATATGATAGACATAAGTTCAAACATGTCTGCAGTCATAAGAATTTTATCAATATAAAAACACAAAATCTTATATTCAAGGTGTTTGAACAGTTATGAGTGAGAAGTGAAACATTTCCAGTGGTAAAATAATTGGACAGGGTCAAGTGTAAGGCCTTATTCTCCAAACAAGTATTTGATCTCTTTTTGCTGGTCCTCTGTCTGCCCCACTAATGACAGCGCTCCTGGGGTCAACAGTGGACAGCATACAGGTCAGACTGGAGAGGTCATGGAATACAGGAAAGCGAGGACATTCTAGGTGAGGAATACTTTACAATGTCTCCGTAATGTATATATTTAGTTGTCTAGCTAATCATGCACAGGCACGGCATAAGATTTTAAAAATTCCTGGTACTCATACATGAGATTTTTATTTGTCTTCCTTTTACTTATCTGTATTTTACTTATCTGTAACAAGTCTTCGTAATTGTATAAATTATCAAAATATAATGAAACTAAGGGTAGAATTAATAGCTGATATCTTTGAGTCATCTATATTTTAAACCAAGTGACTTGTATATATAAAATCTGGCAGGGGCTACATGATATACAAAGAATACTAATTGTTCAACTGCCAGTGATTCCCCTCAGTTTTTTTCCCCTCAAAGTAAAGATTGGAAAACATTCACCTGTAACTCTAGGAAATAGAATATTAACACACAACATAGCATATATAAGTTCAGGAGTTCTCCCTGAAAGGGCTGTATAAGCTGTGCATGTAACTGTGTTGTCACGCAGGATTTATTTATAGTTGTTATTAGACAACAGGGTCTGGGAGTCTGGAGGCAGTTCACACTGGCCAGGGGGAAGCCTGGAAATGGGAGAGTTAGAGTTGAAGGGGTGCTCGAGGTTTTACTTCATAGTCGATTTGTTATTCAGTGTCGCAGTTTATAGATCAGTATATTTTGCCATACTGCAGCATGTAGATTTATTTGCCTGTTTCATAAAATGATGTATACCAGATGTTTATTTTTAATGTGAGCATAATTTTGGGATATGTGAATCATAAAAAGTACTATAAAACCCCACTAATGAAGTTACTTGAGTTAGGTAACCAGATTCATAGCTAAGTACGTATCCAAGCAACATGTTGATGAAAGCTTTTTGACATCTTCAACAGTTTTCTGTTTTTCCACAAATTAAAAAAAAATTCACAAGGCGCCACTTTTAGATTATTTGAGTGGTGTTAATAGTGTGAGTCAGTGTGGACCTGCACGGGTGCACACAGGCCTCTCTGCTTCTGAACAGCAGTGGTTCACCGTCTTCATTAAAGAGAAGCACAAGCCAACGAAGAATTACATGGATTAGAACCGCAGAGCTAATGCAGTTATCATATCCTTTTGTAGGTTTGATTTTCTCCTGAAAAGCGAGTCAGCTGCAGTGTTTTTCAAAAGAGCCACAAAACATAAGGAGCGACATAATCAATCCTGCTTTACCATTACTTTAAAATATGCGAGTCTTAGAGAACCTGAGGTTAAGTGGTTAATTTTAGTTCACCATATAATTTGTTAGTATTTGTGACTTCCTTTCTTGTGAAGTATTTCAGTTATTATTTAATAGTCTTTGTTCCTTGATTAATATAGACTAGGAATGACTTTATGAGGCCTGTGGAAATTATAGGAAGAATCTGTATGGGAACTTGTATTTTAGGCTGTCCAATTTTTTACCATTAGAATAATTTGATTCTTCATCATCAAATTTATCATTTCTTAATAGTGTATCTTGCTCTATAACAGTGATTCAGCAAAAAAAGTTGCTGAAAAAGAAGCAATATTTATTTATACTTTGAAGCTCTCTTCCACTACTTTGGATTTGGCACTATTTACGTATTGATTATCTCAGTAAACAAATACGTATATTAAAATTAGATGCACATTCTTTCTGATATTGTGTTAGTTTTGCATTTACTTTCTCACGTATGTGACATCACTGATCTGTTTCTTTAAAGAATGAATGATATCCAGCAGAGAAGACTTTAGCTAGATTGCAGGCAGATTTAAATTCATTTGCATAAATATATAAACTAAAAATAAAAGTGCAATACACATTTTTATTTAAAATATTAAAACTCTTTTTATAATGGGTATGCAATATCCCAATTGAAGTCTTCAGACATCTAAAATTTGGGCAAAAAATAGTAAGAAATATAAAATCCTAACTCCTGTTGCTGAAAGCAAGATTTCAACATGAATGAACACTTTGTCTTGCACAAATGATGGAATTTTAGTGATTTTGCTAATGGAATATTCCAACATTGTGTGTTGATGTTGCCTGAACACTTTCTATAGGTAAGTTTTGGTGCTTACTAATAAGAAGCAAAAAAAGAATTAGACTTAAGTGAACTAAATTAATAACAATACAAATAACATAAAATGAATGCCAATATACTAGGCAAGCCAAATATTCTGAGAAGTTACTGGAAGAATCTTGATTGATTACAAAATTAGAGCTCAGAAAAAGAATGCATCATAGGCACAGGAATGAGGAGGAAGGATTGAAAGGGGAAAGTGCCCGTTGTCAGAGACCAGGATCCCAAAGCCCTCGCTTTACCCGAAGAGAAAAGCAGGGTGCTTTAAGATGCTCAGATTTCTGTTAAAAGTTGAAGAACAGTGAAGACATATGTGAAAAAGTGAGTCTCTACATTAACTTTTCATCAAATTGTGTATGCAGATAATACATTTTAATCAGATTGCTCCAACCTCCGTGGTGCTGTGAAAAACACATCAGACAGGGGAGGCAGCCTTTATGCCTTAGTGATGGGGAGAAGTAAGTAAAAGGAGTAGAAAATTGGAGATGATAAAACATAAAGATGAACACAGAGGTGAAAATATTCTGGAAGGAGGTGGGGCATTTATCAATAATAATTTAAAATTATTTTTATTATCCTGTTACTAAATCTAGGGATGCACAGGAAAATTTGACTCATTGAAGGAAAACACAAATATTTTTGTTTTGGAAAACAACTAGAAATTAAATAGTTTATAGGAAAATGAGAACTATAGAACATCAAATGCCAACAAACTTACTAAGTTAAAAGAAATTTTAAAAAGTGCTTTGCTCAACGTGTATGTTTCAATAGAGTGAAGAATATTTTTAGAGTAATGTCAGTTAATCGTCGGGATAGTTAATAATAATTTTAAAGTGTCCGGGGATGAGCTACAGCTAAATGTCACTAAACTTCATGACTCCAATGGAAATAAAAGTCGCTAACTAACAGAAATTAAATCTTCTCTTAATAGTATGGGAACAAGATGGAGAAAACCAGTGGAGGGTGAAAGGCAGAGACTTAACAAATTAAGACTGAATTAAAATTACTACTCAGGCTATTCTATAGGATTTTTTTGATCACTCAACAGTAGGGGAAGTGATATAATAAAACTCTTTAAAAAAGAATTATACTAAGTGGGATTCAACTTGATTAAGACTTTAAGTTGTAGGAAACTTCTTTTTAAAAGCTGTTAACATTTTTTTTTTTAATGATAAAAAGTATTCAAGGCCCTATCTGGCAAACTCCCAGCTAGGGCAAAGGTTTTTAATAGCTTTCAATGTTTTTTCCTATTTAATCTTATTTGAAAGATTCAGAATTCTGCACACTGCACTCCAACTCTTTCTGTTTTGTCAGTGCATCGGAGGAAAGAAACCACAAAGCAGGCTGATAAAGACATGAAAGGGAGGCTGTTCCTGCTTCCAGCAGTTATCTTGAGAGTGGGGACAGCCATAGCAATCCCAGCCTATGAGAGAGCACTGAGGAAAATACACACATGCACCACCCTGCACAATAAGTCCTTAGTCGATAATTTCTTGGAAACTGTGACTTTAAGTGAAACAATGTATAAACATATACACCAGTTGCACCATAGGCTAATTGATAGAAACAAGAGTTCCTATGGTATATTTCTGATCTGAAAAACATTACTGAACTTCTAAATAAAGACCCAAAATACTTCTAATATTACATAATAAAATAAATGTGAGCTATACATACAGTTACGGAAGAGTTAAAACAAAGAAAAAAAAAACAATACTAATTCTTTTTCAAACTACTTAGGGAACAAAGTGGGGCCCGCACCGGACAGGACAGCCATCTGTCCCAGAGCACACTCACACCCCGACTCACTCAGACTGGGACGATTAGACATGCCACTTACCTACTGTGCACATCTTTGACATGTGGGAGGAAAGTGGGGTTTTTTTCCCTGAAGAAAACCCACAAAGACATGGGCAGAACATGCAACGTCCACACAACCTGAGGCCCCAGGAGGGCATCTTTTTTTTCCTCATTAACATTTTATGATGTATGAAACGATGTTATTTTAGGACCTACTCTATGATTCTGGGAACATAGGAACAACATAATTTCTGGTACAGCATGTAGCTCAGTTGGAAATCTTAGATACTACTTCTTACTAGCAATTGCCTGGGAACTAACAGTGCAACTTTCCTTTACAGTAAAAGCTGGGAGTTAATTTGGGATACATAGTACAGTCATACCAGGCACTCACTGGCTTCCAAACTCATCAAACCCTGTTCTCGTTGCATTTAGATGAGAAAAAAATGTTTTAGCATTTGACACTTGCTAGGGTCTCATCGTCATGATGCTGCCCAGCAAGAGAAAATGGCTCATCATTTGGTACTCATCAGTTTCGGCACTCATCATGAGCTCCAGAAAAAATTACCATAATGACGAGTACTGAGGTACCACTGTAACTGATTGCACAAAAGCTTACCGTCTCCGTGGTCAGTGCGCATCAGTGTTCTGGTTTAGGGGTCCGTCACACATTGTACCTCTAATTGTACTGCTCTCGCTCCTTTGGAACACACCGTGTATTGCTATATATTTTATGGAAGAAATACTAATAAAACCTGTAAAGTGTGAGGAACATAAATCTATCACCAGGTATCAATCCACAGCCCTTTCTCTATTGGTGAGAGTAAATTAAATTTCAGCTCTCTTCATTCTAAGTCTGGGAAAGAGAATAATACATAACATCAACCCCTCTTCTTGGCATAATTTTAACTTTACATCAAAATAAACCCAACGATAACTTAAGCAGTTTTTAATAGTACACCATGAACATTTTTATAGAATTTCAAATATAGCTTTTAACTACCATTCTCCTTTTGTTATCTTGCCAACCACACCATCAAAGCTTTGGGAAGAGAACTACCAGAGCATTTAACATTTTCATACCTTTCTCCTTTTCAATTAAATTTTGTAAATAGTGCTATCTCTCAGCCCTGAGAGCATCACGCGGGGTGTTGAATATGCTTAACTCTTCCATTTCAGTTGCTACATACAGAAGATTAACAGAAATAATAATAATCTAAATCTGTATGTAAGTGCCTGTGTGTTTGTGAGTGGGGTAGAGGAGAGAGCTGGGGAAGAAAAAAATCCAGCATTCTTATTTTCTACTCTACCTAACATGTTCCCACCCCCTGCCCCCGCCCAGTACTAGGTGCCTATTTGCACAAGCACCACAAAGTAGAATATAAAAGAGAGGGTTGAATTCTCATCCTTCCCTAGCAGAATGTTCACACTCTGATTCTGGGGTTAATAGGAGACTTCCAAAATCTGGCGACTAGGTGGGGAATTAGGGAGCGATTCTCTTCAGGTTCACTCCTTCTTCTCTGATTACTTCTTCTTGGTACTCTCCCCTGGCTCATATTTCTCCAACGGAACTTTCTGGGTTAGACTTCCAAAGATGCTGGTTTTTGGCATTTGCCCTCCTTTATATGTATATTTTTATCTAAATAGAAATTTTATGGCTTGAAATACCGTCTATATGCAAACAACTTCCAAATCTGTATATTCATTGTAGATTTTTCTTCTATGTTCTATTTCAGACACCTAGATCTGCCTGCCTATTGGATACCTCAGCTTGGATGTCTCCTAGGAAAAACGCATTACAGTGCCTGGTTGTAAAATCATAATTACCTTTATCTGTCTTTATATTGTCTATCTAAATAGATATCATGGCTATTCAATCCCTAGTTCATGGCAGACACTCAGATGAGTGTTTATGGCTCTTTCTCATTTCCCATGAACACCAGGTAAATCGAAGGGCCCTCTCCAGAGAGATTCCTAATCTTCTCAGTTTTCTCATTCCCACTCGTATCCAATATGATCTTTTGAAGTTACCATTACTGTGCCTTTCCCACTGATTTTTCTGATCCTATTCTTAATTCCCTCCAGTCCATTCACACCACAACAACCAAATTCATCTTCTAAAGTGAAAGTGTGTTAATACCATGTCCCTAAAACAATGCCAACACAGGACACGGTTGTCTGTCCCCTGAATAATAGTCTGGCCATCTTCACCTCATGTTTTTCTTTTCCTTTGTTTTAGTCATTAGTTCTATTTATTAACTATGTTAAGTTTTCCTTCTAAGGTCACATTACATAAGAATCATGCTTCCTTGTCCCCATGAAGTTAGACATGGCCACATGACTTTCTTTGGACTGTGAAATGTGATCATAAGTGATACTTGTCACTTTCATGTAACATTCCTTAAAAAGCAACATAGAGTTTATCATCAATGATCTAGACAACGTGTGTCCAACCTGCAGCCCAGACCTCATGTAGCTCAGATGGCTATGAATGTAGTCCAACACAAAATCATAAATTTACTTAACACATTATGAGTTTTTTGTCATGTGTCCTAATGTATTTAATGTGTGGCCCAAGGCAACTCTTCTTCCAGTGTGGCCCAAAGATGCCAGAAGGTTGGACACCCCTGACAGACAATAAAGGATAAAGAAAATATGAAGTATGAAAATAAATAATCATCATTTTCTCAAGGATTGCTTGCGAGTCTCTCTATTCTCTAGCATGGCCAATCCTATGTTTAAGAATATACCAAACTCCTTTGTATTTCTGGACAATCACATCTGTTTTCCCTCCATCAGAAATGCTATCCTCACCCTAACGGGAGTGGCTCAGTTGGTTGGGCATTGCCCTGCAAAGCGAAAGGTTGCCTACTCGATTCCTGGTCAGGACACATGCGCACGTCGCAGGTTTGGTCCCTGGTCCAGGACCAATGACAGGCAATCAGTGTTGATGTCTCTCTCCCACATCGATGTTTCTCACTCTGTCTCCCTCCCTTTCCTTCTCTCTAAAAGTAAATAAATAAAATCTCACTAAAAAAAGAAATGCTATCACCATATCCTTGCAAACTATTTAACTTTACCTTGTTTGCTCTGATCTATTTTCTCCATATCAGACTAAAGAGACCATTTTAATGTACTGGTTTATATGCTCTCATAATTCCTGTACTTTTAAGTACTTATCATAATTTTGAGTATATGGTTGTTTGTAAAATATAAAAATAAATTACATATTTACTTTATGAAGTTACCTGAACTGTGAGCTCCCTGAGGACAAGGCCCCAGCCTGTCTTAGTCACAAGAATGAATAAATGAATACAATTGTTTTGATATTGTCTACAATGAGACACAGTTTGGAGTTCATCAGAGCTGGCTTTAATTTGGGCTCTGCTATTCGATAGTGCATAGCATTTGAAAAATTAGTTAGTTTTGACACATGAGCAAAACCAAAGGGGGTAGATTTGAGGTGGGAGGTGGGGATAGGGGGCCCACGGGGCATGGTGGGGTGAAAATGGACACAACTGTACTTGAACAACAATAAAAAAAATTAGTTAATTTTTTTTGTCTTTCTATTTTCTCACCTGTAAGTGGGTTAGCATTTATCTCTAAAATGATCTTTTATCTCTAAATGTTGAGATAAATAAGTTCAAGGGCTTAAAGTGTTTATCGTGGTACTTGGCATGAAGTAGATGTCCAAGACTGATAGTCCTCCTCCTTCCCAGGCCGACCAGGTAGCATGTCAATGTCCACAGTATCGGAGCTGTGCAGACCTTTAATGGGCCACATAAAGTAGGGCTGCTTTTCTATCCCGGGCAATAGTTCAGAAATCTTATCAATTTGCACTTTACCATTTGCACTGGTAGGGCAGCATTCTAGGAATTTGAAATTGATGTATTTAAGAGATCATTTAATTTTTGAGGCTTTCCACAAATCTGAAGATTATCACAGCAAACACAGTTCTACTAGAGTGAAATGCACAGCAACATAAGAATATTGAATTCAACAACAGATGTTGACATTTAAACAATGTAGTATTTTCTTTTATCAATTAGCATTTCATTTATTCATTTGTCATATAACTTTCTCTTTAATTCTTTTGCCAGTTCCAACAAATTAGAATTTATACCCATGGAAAAATGACCCCTCAGAGCGCTGTATCAGCATTTCCTGTTTTTGTAATGTGCTCTCTAAGCACATCTTTCTTTGTTTCCTGATGTTGCACAAAATTAGCTTCACAATGCAAATGATCAATCTAATGTACATGTTTGAAGTATGTAAAAATAAAAAAGGCAGTGTTTTTTGTTTTAAAGCTTGTTAATTAAAAAATAATTTCCCCAACACAACCAAATTTTATTGATGCCTGATCACCAACTGCAAACTAAATTGAACCATAATAATATTAACACTGTTTCCACTGGGTTGGTGTTATAAAATCATTAATAAGTTGCAACAAACACAGTCTTTTGTAAAACACAACTATACTTTTCTAGAATTGACAGAGATCTTTGTAAGGAAGAACTAGGCCTCCAACGGAAGTAAATGATGCAGTCTACATTAAAAATATCTATATCAGAAAAGAATATTTGGAAATGTGGGAATTTGAGGAAAAATATTAGTGAAACTTTTGCTGGTGTAACAGCAAAGTTGTGTAGATTAGAGTAGCCTAATTATTTCAAGAACATTGAAAAGAAATATTTAAAGATGTAACTAACTGGGGAAACAAAAGATGCTAATTTCAGCACACAAAAATTCAATATACTTGCATATGGTTTAGTTCACAGACCGGCATTCAATCCATGGAGCCACACCGGCCAGGGCAATTATACATCATGTGGTTTAAAAAAATAAAAATCTACTTGGTTTAGGTTGTATTCAAACCATTCCCTTTAGGTTTTTAAAGGGAATAATGCAGTCATAGCTTGTTTTTTCACATAAATTTTTTCTTGAAAACTTAATTGTTTAAAAAAGATTTGTTTTATTTAATAAAGCACCAATTTTTTATTGTAAAAATTTTAAATGTCTAGTATAAAAGCAGAGTCAATCATATTTTAATTGTCAATGGAATTAAATATGGAATGATATTTACTCATATAAACTGACATTTTAGTCAATTACAAATAAAATTTTAATGCATATAAATTATAAGTATTTTTATTTTTGTGTAAATAATGCCTAGTACTTTTATATTCTTTCAGTATTTATTGAGACCTTTCCTTACAAAATATTTCATAGGGAGCTAAACAATAAAACACAGGAACTAACACTGTTTCCACTGGGTTGGTGTTATAAAATCATTAAAAGTTGCAACAAACACAATCTTTTGTAAAACACAACTATGCGTTTCTAGAATTGCCAGAGATCTTTGTAAGCTGAACAAAGAACAAATACCAGGGAACTAACCAAGTGTTAGTTCCTTGACTCTGTTTGTCAAGGAACTAACAACTACTTGAGCAAGCATTCATATTTAAGTTTTTCCTCATTTTTCTTTAATTTTATATCTGTAGTTTTATGACTATTGTTTTGCATTTAGGTCATTGACTGTTTAATTTATAATTACAGACATAAGGCTTTCAGCCACAACTGTTCAGCTTGTGAAGTAATTACCTTGTTGAAGAGACAACCAGCAAACTGAACGAAACATATGAAGCAACTGCTTACAGAATTTGACAACTGCTGGGCATCCCTGTGATCCCTGAGAAAAGGGAAAGAAACGAGGTGAGCTCTGGAACGGGCCCTGCTCTCTGCTGAGGGGAGCATTCTGCTGAGTGCCAGTGGGAGAGAAAGCCAGAGCAGAGCATGAAAGGTTTGCCGAGTTGAAAAGGCAGGCGTCAGAGTTTAAGAGAGCAGAGACTGTGGAATCAACCGTATATTGTACCAGATAAGAAAGGAGCTACTCGGTGAAAGAGAACAAAAGATCTCCATGGGAAAGGATACTAAGCTTTGCAAACATAGGGTGAAAAGCTGAACAAAGAACAAATACCAGGGGATCATCAACTGGGTAATTTGTAGAACTCATTCAGTGTGGGGAACACTGAGATCCAACAAATGACAGTGCCTGTGGTGGAGACGGCCTGTGGTTTCCCCTTGGTCGTAGGGCGGCTTTATCCTTAGAACAGATTCTTCTCTTAATCCATTCTACCAAACCTTAAAAAGAAGCCTCACAATGAGAGCTGATTTCCAAGTAACCTAACTCTCTGTAAGCACAAATTTCAACACTCCTTGATGTAGGCAAAATTTCAACTTGTTCAAGACAATAATACCTCAAATGTTCAGTATCTAATCAAATATTACTAGGCAATCAAAGCAAGAAAATGTGACTGTAATCAGGAAAAAATTAAAATCAGGCAATAGAAAGAAATTCAGCAATTACCAAGATGATGGAATTAACAGGACTTTAAAAGAGCTCAATAAATATATTCATAGATATAGAAAAACAGGAACATTATGGAGAAAAAGAAAAGATAAAAAAGAAGCAAATGGAATTTTAAGATCTCAAAAATATACTAGCTAACATGAAATTTTCTGAGTTGGCTTCATAGTGGATTAGTCATTAATAAATGAACTTGACACAGAAAAAGAAATTACCCAAATCGAATCACATGGATTAAAAAATTAATGCCAAAAATAAATAAACAGAGCTGTAGTGACCTGTGGAACAATATCAAGCAATCTTATTTATATGTAATTGCAGTTTCAAAAACAGAGGAAAAAGAGAGGGCTGCAGGAAAAGTATGAAGAAAGAATGGTCTTTTTTTCTTTTAATTTGATGAAAACTATAAAGCCAAAGCTAGAAGTAGCTTAATAGAATCCAAGCAGGATCAACAAAAAGAGAACTACCTCAAGGCACATCATAATTATATTGATGAAAGGCAGTTATAAAGAGAAAAATCTTAAAGGTAGATGTGGAAAAAGGCACATTATATAACGGGACAGTGACAAGAAAACAATAAGCAAACACTTCCAGACGGAAACAATGCAAGCCAGAAGACAAATGAGTGATGTCGTGTAATGCTGTAGGAAAAACAAACACGAAACACAACAAAAAAACATGAAGTTAGAATTTCATATCCACAAAAACATTATTGAAAACTTTTATTCCGGCAGACCTGCATTGTAAAAAGTGTTAGAGGCATTTTTTCTGGCAGACAATTTGAATAGTTTTATTCAAGTTAAAGAATAGATTTATAATAAAAATTACCCAACAAAGAAAGCTCCAGGTTCAAATGGCTTCAATGGCAAATTCTATCAGATATTCAAAGAAAAATTAACAGTGATACTACTTAATGTTATTTATACAAATAGAAGCCAAGGAACCACTCACAGTTCACTAATAAGGCCAGGGTTTCACTGATGTAAAGTTACACAAATATATTACAAGAGAAAAAAACTGCAGACTGATGCCCTCACGAACATAGGTGAAAAGAAATGCTTAAATGTTAGCATATTGAATCCAACAATGTACTAAACAGATAATATATTTTATAAAAAACATGAATTTTATTCCAAAAATACTGGGCTGACAAAAGTAAAAAAAATCAAACAAGGTACTTTAGCACATTAGCAAATGACAAAAACCATATGACCATCTTTATAGTTGCAGAAATCACAATTAAGTTCAGTACTCACTCAAAATTAAGGAATGGAATGCTAGTTATTCAGCCTGATAAAAGTCACTTGATAAAGAACCCATTATTATATTTAATGGTGAAAGACTAAAAAGTCTTCTCTGAAGTTGGAAACTGGCAGATGTCTTCTCTCTTCACTGCATTTTGATTTTCGTAGCGACCCTAGCTATAACAACTAGGCAAGGAAGAAAAGTGAAAGGAATACACTTTGGAAAGGATAATATGCAACCCTTATTCACACATGATAGACTATGATGATTTATGAGCACAAAGAAGATGCTTGACATTTTTATTCTTCAAGGAAATATAAAGCAAAATAAAAAGATACCACTGCATACTACCAGTAAGACTCAGATAAAATGACTCATAATACTAATTATTTGCAATCATGCAGAGCAAGTGAGAGGTATTAACAAATATTACCTCTCAAGTGTGGGCAAATGTAGGTTTTCAGTTTGTGTGGGAAAACACATTCAGGTTATGATTATTGCAATAGCTTTATTAATTCAAGGAATGTCAAAATACAACTGTAAACCTACTTTTGCCCACACCTGTAGTATAATGTTTTTTAGAAGTCTGAAAGTTATTTATAAAGATAAGTATACATTTACAATACAACCACGCAATTGCACTTCTAGACATTTTCCCAAAACAAAGTATATGTCCATATACTGTTCCTCTTCCGATGATTTCGGTTTGCCCCTGTGTTCATACATAGCAGCAATTGATTAGAGAGAAGTCAATTTCACCTCTTTTTAGACATTTAGAAAAGAAATTATTGAACAGGTAAATTAATTGATAAGTTTAAATTTTGGTAAGGCCAAAAAAGATACCAATAAAACTAAAGAACAAAAAATATAAGTAAATTAATATTTGGCAGAATTTTGATTTATGATAAAGTTTAAATATCGATTCTGTAAAATAAGTTATGGATGGCAGTGGAAGTAACCAAGAAGGAACTACATTATACAGTCCAAAAGTAAATTTAGAATTTAGACTACAGTTGAAGTAAAAGTCTGAAGCCAAATATAAAAATAAGTGCATACCTAATTTTTAAAATTTCTCTCTGAATTTAGTAAGCACCATAAATGTCATTTCATACAGTTCTATCTTATGCAGAAATACTTACGTAAAGAAGAGAATAATCTACTCATGCACTTAAATACTACAATAGAAATACAGATATGCAGCAAGAGAAGTAGAACTAAAGTATAAGTGATGTTTCATGCCCTGCTGGTGTAGCTCAGTGGATTGAGCGCGGGCTGGGAACCAGACGGTCCTGGTTCGATTCCCAGTCAGGGCACATTCCTGGGTTGCGGGCCGGGTCCCCTATGAGAGGCAACCATACATTGCTGTTTCTCTTCCTCTCTGTCTCCCTCCCTTCTCCTCTCTCTAAAAATAAATAAATAAAATCTTAAAAAAAAAGTATAAGTGATGTTTCAGAATGGAAGTAGGTGTCTAGTTAGAGAAGACTCCCCTAAATGATGTGGATTTGAATTCGGCCCTCAAGAATGGGAAGTGTTAATGAACAGATCTTCATCTTAAGGTGTCTCTGGAAATGCTGCATATTTTGAATAAATTTTTAAAAAATCAGGAAATATAATCATATAGGGATCCCCCCAGTGATCATCTAATTCTTCCATAAATGTCACAAACATATATATTTGTAAATCTTAATTCAATCTTTGTCATTCTAAATTCAAATAATTTTATATACTCACTAAACTCATAACAGACTGCTTTAACATACTGACTTATCTTTATTATGATCTGCTTGTACCAGAATATAGCCTGATGCTCAGCACACGGTTGGAACTTGTTAAAATGTTACATAAATAAAATCTTAATTAAATCACTAGGAAACTGTTCAGTAACTTACTTGAAAATTAGGGCTAGGGAATCATTCAAAACACAATTACGGGAGATTCGTGACTTGTCATATGGGTACGCTGATTACGCAACAACTCTATGTAATGAGCCAAACCCTGACACCCTTCCCGTACCCTGATTCTACAGGTGGCCTTGTGTCTAATGGCTTCCATGCACAGACAGTCCAGATCTGTATTTATCACAAGTAGAACTAAATCCAACTTTTCTCTGATGGGTCCAAACACAGGGATCTTTACTTATCAAAGTTAAATTGACAGGAATAAAATATGACTTTGGGAGGGTCCTATTTTCCTTGGATAGCAATATTCTGAACTATAAAATGACAGAGATTTTGTTTCTTTCCATTAAGGTTTTGTTATGGTGGTTATTTATTAGCAATATGGTAGTGCTATATTTTTCTAAATGTCAGTAATTCAGTTACTTTCATATTCTGTGTGTAACTAAAATCTTTCTTTGTGGAAAAGTTTCCGTGAAAGAATTCATCATTTCCTTAAAGATTTTTGTGCTTTTCATTTGTGCCTCTTTTATATTGAGTTTTCTTTTTTCTTATCTGAGGAAACACTTGTCTGGCTAATTGATTACTCTTGAATATGAAGACAAAGCCAGAAAAAGAATAGAAGCTTCTGTCTTTAAATGTAATCTGTCATCAATTTCTATACTCTCCAGAAGACACAGTATTGTTCACCATTTCCCATCTTAAATTGTTTCTTTTGTTTACCTTTAAATATATCCTACAAGTTGCAACTCATTTTATGGTTTATGCTTTCTGAGTTTATCCCAATTTAATTATATGATTCTTTTAATACTCCTTTCTACTGGATTGATTTTATTATACTATTTAATTTATATTTATCTTTCTATGTTCTGTATAATTTAGGTTTAGATGAACTTGACACTTAAATCATTTAGGTTGCTGGCCTTTCAACAATTCTAAAGAGTTATCTGCTATATCCACTATTTAAGTTTAGGGTTCTTTTTCTTATAGAAGCTTTTCTCTTTTCTTTTTAAACACTATTTGCAGTTTTAGAAATTTATTTTTCTAAAATTCATTTTATTTACATTGCAACAACCTTATTGGTATATTTTAAGCTGATGCTCAATTAATTTGTCTCACTTGGCAAATGAAGTGAAGATTATAGAGTGACATAATACTAGCAACGAGTCTCTGCTTGTCTCCCGCCCATCATGACCGCACCGCGCTCATCCCTCGGTGGAGGAGCACGGGGCAGCCCGTGCTGGTTCTCAGTGGAACTGGTAGGAGCCTTTCATAGTTTCCCCCAGTAGCCAGGGCTTCTGGAATTGCTCTGTTAATACTGAGATTAGTTAGGTGCAAAAGGAGTACTGGGAATTTAAAAACAAGACAGATGTGAGCAACCATTAGTGATTGGAAGTTTTGGGGGTGGGGAACAACTAGTAAATATTTTTAACAAATATTTATTGATCTCACCCTATGAGCCAAATACTGTGCAAGGCATTAGGGAGATATTTGTGGTTAGCAGTGGACCTTGTCCCTAATTAATGGGGTTTTCATTCATGTCACATATATGTAGCATGAATATATATATGTACATATATATAACTTTTATTGCTAAAATAAGTTTAGCTTGTACCTTTTTGTGAAAGAGTTTTTACATAGCCTGAAAAATACAATGTTAAAAAGCAGTGTTACCAAAGTTGGGAAAATATCTTCTTAGAGCAGCTAATCCTGAATTTAAATAAAAAGAAGAGGAATAAATTATACTTTTCTGAATATATTTTTCTTTCTTAAGACTTTTTTTTAGCATTTAAGGTTTACAACAAAATTGAGAGGAAGATACAGAGATTTCCCATAAACTCCCTGTCCACACACATTCACAGCCTCAGCTACTATCAACTTTTTCTACCAGATTGCTATACTTGTTACAATTGATGAATCTACAAGGACACATCATAATTACTCATGGTTACCTCGGGGCTCACTCTTGGTATTGTACATTCTATGAATTTGGGCAAATTTATAATGATATTTATCTATCATTAAAATATCATACAGAGTGCTTTCACTGTCCTAAAATCCTGCTGTGCTCTTTCAGCTCCTGACGCCCACAGATTCTTTTGACTGTCTCCATAGTTTTGACTTTTGCAGAATGTCATGAAGTGGGAATCAAAGAGTATATAGCTTTTTTAGACTGACCTTGTGTACTTAGTAATATGCACTTAAGGTTCTTCCATTTTTTTTTCTTTTTTTTTTTTTTGTGGCTTGATAACTCATTTCTTTTCAGCACTGAATAACATTCCATTGTCTGGATGCACCAAAGTTTGTTTATCCATTCATCTACTGAGGGATATTTTGGTTGTTTCAAGTTTTGACAATTATGAATAAGGCGGTTATAAAATTCCATGTGCAGGTTTTTCTGTGGATATAAGTTTTCAGCTCCTTTGGGGATGTACTAAGAAGTATGATCGCTAAAGCATATGGTAACAGTATATTTAGTCTTGTAAGAAACGACCAAACTGTCCAAACTGGCTATAAATTTTGCGTTCCCACCAGTAATGTGTGAGAATTCCTGTGTTGTCAAATGATCTGGATTTTGGCCATTTTAATAGGTATGTAGTGGGAACAAATTGTTTTCTTAATTTGCATTTCCTTGATGACACATGATATGGAATATCTCTTTACATGAGTATTTGCCATCTGCATATCTTTTTTGGTAGGTGTCATTGAGGTATTTGGTCCATCTTTTAATTGGTTTTTTTCCTTATTGCTCAGTTTTGAGAGTCTTTGCATATTTTGTATAACAGTCCTTTATCAGAGGTGTCTTTTGCAAATATTTCCTCCCAGTCTGTGGCTTGTTTTCTCATTCGTTGATGTGTCTCTCACAGAGCTGAAGTTTTTAATATTAATGAAGTCCAGCTTGTCAACTGTAGTAATTCTTATCTTTGTTACTTTATATGTAAGGCAGTTTTTTCCTCTGGGATCACACAGGATTTTTTACTTTATCTTTGATATTCTACAGTTTGAAAATGATGTGCCTAGGTGTAGTTTTCTTTGGCATTTATCTTGCTTGGTGTATTCTGAGCTTCCTGGAACTTGGTTTGGTGTCTGATATTAATTTGAGAAAATTCTCAATCATTATTGTTTCAAATATTTCTTCTGTCTCTTTTACTCTTCTCTTTCTGGTTTTCCAGTTATGCCTGTGTTATACCTTTTTAGTTGTCCTTCAGATTTTGGACATTACATTAATTTTTTTCAAGCTTTGCTCCCTTTGCTCTTTATTTTTCAAGGATTATTTTCTTTTTGTCTTCTACCTCAGAGATTCTTTTCTAAGCTTTGTCTACTAATAAGCTCATTAAAGATATTCTTAATTTATGTTAACAGTGATTTTTTATCTCTAGCGTTTCTGCTTTTTGGTTCTTTCTTAGGATTTCTACCTTTTTTCTTACACTGCCCATCTGTTCTTGCACTTTTCTAATTTATTCATGAGAGCCTTAGCATTTTCTTTTGGATTCCTTACTCCAAACATTCCATCATCCCTGCCACGTCTGGTTCTGATGCTTACTCTGTCTCCTCGAATTGTGTTTTTGGCCTTTTGGTATGCCTTCTAAGTTTTTCTTCTTCTTTTTCTTAAAAGATTTAATTAATTTATTTATTTATTTATTTTTAGAGAGAGGAGAAGAGACGGAGAAACAGAGAAACATCAATGTGTGGTTGCCTCTCATGCTCCCCCTACTGGGGACCTGGCCGGCAACCCAGGCATGTGCCCTGACTGGGAATCGAACCGGTGACCCTTTGGTTCACAGGCTGACATTCAATCCACTGAGCCATACCGGCCAAGGCTCCCTTTAAATTTTTCTTGATAGCTGCACACAATGTACTCGATGAAAGGAACTGCTGTAAATAGGTCTTTAGTAAAGTGGTGGTGAGGTATGGCGGCAGGAGGAAGCAGTCTGTAGTCCCCCAATTAGGTTTCAGTCTTTTAGAGAACATGTGTCTCTGGTGTGTAAACTTCTCAAGTGTTTCTCAGGATTTTCCCCTCCACCCTTATATGGGACATGATGTCTAGATTGGACTGGAGTTCAGAATTTTTGTTCTTCCATGAGGAAAGCTGGAGCTGACTAGAGTTGAGTATTTCTCTTCCCCTGGTTAGTTCGGGTCTGATTACACCCCAGCTGGTTAATTAGTTTCCCCTGAGGTCAAGCTTTTTAAAGGAGAATGGGAGGTGCTGCAGTATTTCAAAATGGTTCCTTTTCCCTTACCCCTGTTGGAAGCAGGAGAAGGTTGTCCTCTGATGGTGTCTGAGGAAACGTTGTTGAGCTCCTGGAGGTCTTACATTATTGCCCACCTCCCCCTCTTCAATTGGGTCCCCCCTCAAATTTTTAATTCGGAGTTGTTTTCTCTGGGATTCCAGCAATTCATGAATTCCAGGTGAGGCTTTTCTACCCTGGCCCTGGTTCCTGCGACTGCCCACTCTGGTCCCTGGATGGGTCTCTCCAATGTCAGGGGCGCCTTTGGCGCTGTGTGCTTCCTTTTTATGGATACAAAAAGTTGCTGTTTTAGTCTGTTCAGCTTCTTACCTGTTGTTAGCCTGGAGTGGCGACCTCCAAGCTTTCAATAGGCAGAACCAGAAACTGAGTGCATTTTTCTAGGGAGCTAAGTTAATGCAGACTGACTTCAGGCTTTCTGGTAACTTGATGTGGTAAAGCTGTGTAGAGTTTACCAGAGGAAGGGTTAGGGAGGAGTGGTAGGAGATGTTAGCCTAGTCCCCAGATCAGTTCCATCAGAAACCGCTGCTTTAGGCGAGTTTGCAGGAACTGGATAATTTTAATTTAAAATGACTGTTTAATGGCTGAATTCTAGAGATTCTAGAATGAACTGAAAGACTTTATTAAAAGAGTGTCTTCTGATACCAGCTGGCTAGAGGTACCCTTGACATAAATGTAAAAATTAAATAATCTGGATTGCAACTTCATTCTTGTGGAAGATCTGTTTACAGAGAAATGCTACAGTAATAGTCAAGTTAAAAATATTTCCCAAGAAGGAAATTTAGACCTGATTTTAAAAAATGTGACAAAGAATTGACTGAAGCCATAGGTTTTCTTCCAACACAATGGAAGACTGGTAGATTTCCTTGATTTAGCTATGTTAAAGACAGCAGTTTTCCATTGTCTGACTTCAGTTATTTTTTTAAATACGATTTTTGAGAAAAATTATATTGATGGTAGTTAAATGGTTACACTAAAATAAGTTTGGCACTTATCAACCTGTTGTATAAAGTAGTTTAGAAAGGGTCCATCTGAAAATTCTGGTAAATGACAGACTACTAATTGCAGAATTAATGACATTGAACTGCCATTTCTGAAAATAAGTGAACCATAATTGTGCTAATTGTTTTGCTCCCCACGTTCATTATCCGTACAAGAAAGCATTCATGAACGAAAAATAGTGTTTTACTTTTATTTGCTGTCAAAATTACCCGAATGCATGTCAGCCGTGAGTGAAATGGATTAAAGGAACATTTTAAAAACAAATCTTGAGGGTGGCTTTATCTCTCCCCTTAAACTTTTCTGTCTCTCTGGTTTCTCCTTCGCCTCAACACTATGAAAAGGGAATGAGTGCGGCGTTGGTGGTGTAGTGGTGAGCGTAGCTGCCTTCCGAAAAGGGAACGATCATTTCTGCTTTATTCTGATTTCTGTATGTTTATTAGGTTAAAATTGGGGGTGGGGAGGCGCAGACTGGTAGCGCGTCCTCATGCTGCCTCTGTTCAGCTGAAACATGCAGGTAGTTTTCACTTGGTCAGTATGTTGGTGCGTGACACCTGGAAGCTGAGTGAGGCACCAGGACTTGGGCATGGGTAGTTTATTTGGAGTGTAATCCAGGGAGCAGGGGTGGCTGAACAGAAAGACAGGGAAGGAGGCAAAGCCCTGTGAGTTATTGTTCTAGGCCGCAAGGACACTGTTCCTGGAGCCTCTGAGAAATGAACCCCCCGAACACACACACTTATGCACATGTGCACACACACACACACACACTTTCTGGCTAGGCCAGAATGAGGGCTGACTGTGCCAGCACGTGAAAAAGCTGAGCTCCCGAGGACTCTCCCTCACACCCACGGCTAACGTGAGATAACCCGAGGCAACGAAGGTGCCTGCTGCAGTCCTCTTTTCTCTCCTGTTTATGGGACTGACTTTATAAAACCTCATATACAAGGTTTTCAAATGTATCCTTGTTAAATTTTACAGTATTTTCTCATTAAAAGGTACTAATGTCTGGAAAAGATCTTTACTCAGAAATTCCAAGACTGTGCCACTTACAAATAGAATACAGGCGTGTTTCCCTGTCATCTTATATTTCTTATTTCCATTCTCTCACTCTACTTATCTGACCTCTGGAATTTTCCTGGCGCCCTTCACATATAGCCCGTCTTTGAGAGATACTGATCCGCATGAAACTTTCAAACCTACAGTGTAAGCTGGTGCTCTAAAAACTCAGTGATATTTAATAATTGAGGAATGCAGTGTACTGAAACTTGGAAGTTATCTTTTTTACATCAAAATTTTAAAATAGCTTGGGAAAGGATAGGTAGCATGCTTGATTCTACTTTTCTAACTGTTGGGAATCTCTGCTTATAGATTCTATAGGTTTGGCTTTTCTTTCCTGGCTTTTTTTTTTTTTTTTTCCTGTTTCTCTTTTTCTCTAGTTATGGCTTTCTGTTCCAAATCATTGGAGGTGATTTAAACATAGAAAGGGTAAAATAATATTAACATGCTTTTCTACTAAATTTTTGTTTGTTTACATTGCAATAAAATACTTTGTCAGAATTCTGCTATATCATGGTACAGAACTTCATGGCTTTAATTATTTATTTCTTGAAGCTTTCTACAGCCAAGCCAAAGAGTTTTCTGTGAAGTAGCTGTGGGAGGCACTCACTTAGTTAGGGACTATTAAATATTAAAAACTCAGGTGTTCAATCCTTTACTTCCCTAGCCAGAAATAGAAGGATTAGGAACCTGACTGCTTCCTCATCTGGCTTTTTCATCCAGTAGGGAAGGGAGAGGGACAGATGGACAATTCCATGAGAATAGGAATTGGCAATTCTCTTTCTGCTTCGTATTCCATCACCAACCATAATGTCTCATACATAATGTCTCATAATTCAGAGTTCAGCAAAAAATTGCAAAATAAGAAAAGAGTTAGAATGTGTCTCTGTGTGTGTGATATGAACATAAAATACACGTCAGAAAATGCAACATGTAGAACTGCTTGGAAGCTCAACAAACAGACCAATGTTAAAATTTAAAAAAACCCAACATTTTAATACTTATTAGATATTTGGTTATGCGGTTATGTCAAAGGAAGTTCTCATATTTTAGAGATGCATATAGAATTATTTAAGGATATAATTATATTACATCTGGATTTTTTTTTAAATAACCAACTTAGAAATTGAATAAAACAAGAAGAGTGTTGAGTTGATTGCTGTATCCACGTGGAGAGCACATGGGAGTTAATTACATTATTCTTTCTCTGTTTTATTTACTTGAAGTATTCCATGAAAAGGGCGTTTTAAAAAGTGCTCCCACAAATATGACCACTAATATGTTAAATAACAAAACTATGCATGCTTGATACAGATAAAAATGGGGCTGCTTAAGTAACCGAAGGGACTGGACCCCGTCTCTCACCCCTTCTCTTGCCCCTCAGCTCTTCCTCGCCTCACTCCCCCCGCTCCACGCTGCCTCTGCCTCAGGCACAGGGGGCGGCTCCGGGTTAGAGCTGTTGCATCTAATAGCCCTCCTCTCTGCAATGTGCTGCTTCGGCATCTACATGGCGTACCACTGGACTTTTCAATCTCTAGACAATCTCTTATGCTTGATGAAGCACACCTGCTGCCTCTGTTTCAAACAGCAACCCTTCTGAGCTTCTACCCGCATTGTAATGTTTTTCCGTTTTACTTAATATTATTTCATATATATATGTGTGTGTCTATACTCATATAGACACACATATACATATATACGCACACATATATACACATACTTTTTTCTGTCTGTAGATTATCTCCCCCAAGTATAATGTGACCTCAATGAGGCTTGGGATTTTTAAATCTGTTCTACTCACCCATGGCTCCCTGATGTCTTTAAGGAATTCAACAAATATTTGTTGATAGGATATTTGAAGGAAGTTATCACTAAACAATAAGTTACTCTGTGTGTTTACTTTTTGCTGTGCCCTATTTTTTGTTTCACTTATTTGTGCATTTATTGGTCGATTCTTTTTTTTTTTTTACATTTTTTATTGTTCAAGCACAGTTGTCTCCATTTTCCACCCACTGCTCCCCCCACCTCCCGCCCTTGATCCCACTCCCCCTTGGTTTTGTTGTCCATGTGTCCTTTATACATGTTCCTGAAAACCCTTATTTTGTTGATCTTTTGTCTGCAGTTGCAAAATATTGTCAAAAATGTTCACTCTCATTATTCTTTGCCCTTTTCCCTTAGAGCTGTCTAGGATATCAATCTAAATAAGATATCAACACTTTATATTCTCAAATTTTGTTACTTTTCTCTGATGATAATTCTTTACATTTTGACTTCTGTTATTTTTTTCTATTTACTAATGAAATGTGTGCATTCCTCCTGCAGTTTATCATCAGTCTAGACTTTACTATCAGCAATATGTATAGTCTACTTTTAGATTTTACTGCACCTATACTCACTAAATTATTTATTCAAACTTTAAGTAAGTAAAAAAAAAACTTTAAGTAAGTTCCTCACTTAGACTTTTAAGATTTCTTTGTTTTTATATCAAATGTTATCATACGTGAAAATGACGATAAGATACATTCTTCTAAAAACCTTATGGAGAGCCATTTTCTGTACGTGCTCTTTGTCTACATGTAGAACGTGGCACAGGCTGCACTTTGGGTGCTGACACATGATGGGGGAGAGAAAGATTTCCTGGGAATGTAAGAAATGAGCCTTAGTGGAGGTCAGAAAATAATTCTTACTGGAAAGCAATTCAACATATAAATTGAGTGATATTTGCTATTTTATTCTCTTTTCTCTCCACAAATTTGTGATAAAATGTTGTCTGTTAAATATAACCTGAGTCAATTCTTAAAAAAGAGTGGCATTTGATTTCTTAGCTGTTGGTTATTAGTGAATGTGTGTGCTGAACTCTCTTCCAGCCAGCACTTGTTAGAGAACACTACGCATTTGGAGGGTCCCCGTGCAGCCCTGGTTTCCATCCTTGCACGTGCGTGCGAAGGGTTGATGCAGTCGGCATGAGTGATGATGGCCCCTCGTCTTTTTAAGTAGAAGGCAACCTGCACAAAGGTAAGAAATCTCTATTCTGCTTAGAGAACAAAAAAATATCCAAAGTGAATGCTCTCCATCTATCCACATGAACTGAAATAATGCGTATATGTTATCTTCAAATTTTTACTTGTCTATGACATCAGTTTCAAGTAACAACATCCCAAATTAAGAGGAATGACCCAAGATGATGGAAATTTCAGTGATTTCTATATTCACCTATCTTTGTTACCAAAGAAATAATTGCTTATATTCCTGTAGACATTTATAACTCAATGAAGATCTGTCAAAACTGGTCAAAAGTCAATGTGAATATCAATAACATTCCACCAGATACAATGTGCATCTCTGTGGGCAATATTTGAATCACTGTCACTTTTCTACAACTCTTACCTTGAGCCTGGTCAGAGACAAACAAAAAGTGGGAATAACTTAGATGGATGAGATAGTCCGGCACCCACAAAATGGCAACATCTGACGATTTTCCTTTCCCTTCTCTACTCATCTGGCTAGCTCTCCAGATACATTGTACGGAAAGGAAAAAGATGTAAGAGTAACAGTGTTCTGACTTGACTGCTACTGTTTTTAGTTTATGGCAAATTCTTCTGCCCATGTGGGCGATTAAACACTCTACTGAGAACACCTGTATGAATTTCCCAGCGCTCCCGTGTGAGACGTGTCAGAGCACTTCCCCTCATGGAGCGGTGCACTGCTGTCTGGGTCGTAACTTTCTCTTTGCTCCATCTCCGGACGTCAGGGGATGCCCCCAGCTTCTCTTTGTTGAGATTCGTTCATGACCGTGTCTCTTGAACAGGTCCTGAGGTGACTCCAGCATCTTTCGTATGGCCCACATCTCATTTACGGGGAATAAATCCATCTCCTGCTTTAACATATTTTGCGATTGCATCCCTCTCAGTGAAATCACTTTAATTTTAGTGATTATATTAAAAGGCTAAAAATCACTTTCTCATTGTTTATATTGCTCAGGTGAAATTCAGACATATATGTGTCTACAATGCATGGTCACATGCCAATATTATCAAATATATTTAAGTTCTACTTGATAGATTGGATTGAGTGGGTGAGAAGGAATAAAACTCATAGAACACCAGCAAGTCTTATGAGAGAAATGCCTATCAATCTTCACTCTCCTTTTCCTTAACTTTTGTAATTATTTTTTTATTAGCTGGAAGTGGGTGTGTTAGGGTAACCAATGTACTCTGTGCTTTGAAAGTCCTGAATATTAGTGTAAGTTTCTGTAATTTTAATGCTTTATAAAAATGAGACTGGAGGAGTTCCATTTCCACATCTTCATTACAGAGAAAACTCATAACTTTAATCTCTGTGTTTTCATATGGGACCTATGATCAAATAAAAGAAATCTGGACTTCGGTGAGGAGAGACCTGACTTAAAAGTGTTATTGTAATACAGTGAGGGGGCTACTGAAATGAGATAACGTTCTGACTATAAAATCCATGAGCCTCTCAAGGGTCGGGCAGAAAGAAATTTCTTCTTACCAGCAGGAGTAAATAAGTCTAGCAAGAACTTGGCATGGCAGAGTGTGCTAAGACGGTGGGGTGACCCGACATGTGAGTAGGAATTGTCCTCTGGAGGGGAGGGTCTGTGAAGCAAGGGTCATTCCAAGTCAGAAAATGCTGGCTCAGGCTGAGAGTGAATCAGTGTTCAGGGGCCTGGGGTGGGTGGGGGAGGGTAAAGCATAACTAAAGTTTGGTGAAGCAGGAATTTCATCCAGACTGGTCATGGGGACAAAGACGGGGAATCTGGTGGGGCTGCCTCTGGCCTCGTCATAGGTAAACAGGAGGGCACCCATGAATTTTACCTGAGGTTTATGGGGAGAGGGCTGTTTGGGGATAACTAAAGGGTGGGGAGATTTTTTTACCTTCACTGTTTTTCCAAGCACAGGACTGAGGAAATATTTGACATTATCACTTCCCATCATTTGTGTAACCTGACTAACATATTTTATTAACTAAGTGTTTTTAGTTCATCTTCTTCAATTACATGTTCCAAAAGAGACACTGATGAGATTTTATTATTTTTTTGAGAGTAACACAACAGGAAGGCAGGATGCAATTTTGCAAGGGACACTGGAAGAAAAATTGGCTCTGGCAGCTCTATTTCTGAGGAGACACAAAGCTTCAGGCCCATGAAACGAGGCCATGTAGCTGGATCCTTTATCATGTTTTTTTAATTTATTTTTAGAGAGAGGGGAAGGGAGGGAGAAAGGGAGAAAAACATTGATGCAAGAGAAATATTGATGCAGTTGCCACTCACATGTCCCTAACCAGGAACCTGGCTGGCAACCCAGGCATGTGTCTTGACCAGGAATTGAATCAGTGACCCTTCAGTTTGCAGTACAATGCCCAACCCACTGAGCCACACCAGTCAGGGCCTTTATCACATTTTTAATAAGAATCCCCATGTGAATAATTCTGGGCAATTCTAAGCCTAGTGAAGAACATACTTGCTTTAAAGAAAACTAGATTACTCCTGTGTAAGAGGAAGCAAAGTCTGTCCTGTTAGTCCAAGAACCAGACTGAGAGAGAGCATTCCAGTATCTATTTACAGCTTCCATAGAGGTTAGTAGAGTCCCCTGCCTCAGTCTTCATGCTCCTTAATAGTCATAGACACAGCAATAATCTGTGCAGGACTTTGCTTGTGTGTGTGTATGTGTGTGTGTGTGTAAAATTGATATGGAAGAGTTGTAAAAATACTTAATACATGTTTATTGGAACTTGCATGATACAGACGCATAGAATAAACTTTACTTGAATGCTTACTATATTTTCGACTTTCTTCTAAGCTCTTCATATGCATTCCTTTATTTAACACTTGCAACAGCACTTCGAGGTTGATACATTATTGCTATGATTTTACATATGAGGTAACTACAGGAAGCAGAAGTTAAGTAACTGGCCCAAGTTCACCTATTGGAGATGTGTGGTTTTGTGTCATGACAGGTTGACTCTGATAACTTACTATTGGCCAAATAAAGGGCCTAATGAAAATAGAGTCTGAGTCAACTTTCTGTATCAACAACTGGTCTGTTCGATAGGAGGTCTTTAGTAAATATAGTGTTTTAGTTATATCAATATCTGGACAAAATCTGTCATATGTTGTTTTTGTCTTAGATTTGAGGGAGCATGCCTGCATATTGAGTGTTAATTGATTGCCGTCTCTATTTGGAAAACTTACAAAAAAAAGTCTGAATAGACACACATCCTTATAATTGATATTTCTAGTAATTAACATTATGGTGAAGAATATATTTTACAAGCTCTTCTTTGGAGGGTTAATGAGGAGAGTTTTAGCCTGTAATTCAGCCTCAAGATAATTCTCGAGTAAGTGGGGACATTATGTGTTAGTAGATCCATTTGTCATAGCGCTCTAAAGCCTGATAGACCGTGCAGTACCCCATTTTGCTTATTTGCCATTGTTCACCCCTCATGCACAGGCAGAACCTGTGGCACTTGTGAGTTTGCAAAATTATATTGAGACGTTTATCAATGAAGTATTGCTTTTTCTGGTAATTTCTGCACATGACAGGTACACAATTAAGTAATTGTCTTAGAAAATGAAACAATTGACTTCCCTTTTGTAGGAAGATCAAACACAATTTGGAGGCTAAAATTTGTACAGATAATCACTTGTTTCCGATTGTGCAAATACAAGCTAAAATGGACAGAAGATGTGTCCCTTGAGTTTATATCACCCTTTCAGTCAATATAGTATATCATTCTTGAGTTCTTTGAGTTTTCATGATTTAGATACAGAACGTTCTAAAAGTTGCAAACAGTTACATGACCTCACAGCAGGCAGCAGTCTTTACGTTCCGTAAGAACTGGGTGTCCCAGAGCAGGGTTTGGCCCGAACAGCGATCTAAGGGAGCACAGAAAGTGAAAATGAATTTCCTACACTAGGTCGTATGCTCAGCTTTTCAGAATTTCTCTGGCCGCTCAGAGTCACCACCATTGTTTGGCAAGTTTATAACTCCCTCCTCTCAGAGAGGGGAAGCGTGTGTGAGGCGGCCCTGTGTTAACTGTTAATACACTTGACTTTTCTACGTCCTTTGTGATGGCCAGTTGTGTCAAGGTATCTTCATGTGGAGTATTCAGTAAGTTTATTGACAAACAGGAAAAAAACCTGGAGTGATGTAGTTAATGGGGGTGGGGGAGCATGCGATTAGAATGCAGCACTGGGCAACATTTGTTCATAATGTAACACCAGAGTCAGGAAAAGATGTATTCATGCAGCTGAAGTTCTGCTATAATCATTTAGAAATGAGCTGATTCACTGAAACCTTCAGTAAACTAAAGAACTAAAAAAAAAAAAAAAAAGGAAAAAAGAAAGAAAGAAAAGAAGAATGAGTTTCGGATAGCACATTTCATGTTTAATGTCGGGTAGTGCTGAAGTGCATGGTTCATTTCTACCACTTGAAACGACCTGTTTGCCAAGAAATACAGAGTCCAGCAGAAGTAACGTCATTGAGTGTGGTTGGTAGGGTGTGTGAATGTCTCGCTCGAGATGGACAGCAATTTGAACATTTCACCTAAAGTGTCATATGGTGTGCTTGAGTGTGATACTGTTATGTTACAGAATTACATGCTTATGATTTTGTAATAAAAGATTTGATATAGATTACCAGCTCATAAAAAAGGGGCGTTATTTGTGCCAGACCCTGTATATTGTGTTCTCTATGAAAGTTTATATATATGTACATATAAACTATTATTACTATGAACTAATATATTTACAGTTTTCCTGTTCTTCACTTGATAATTAAGATATACCAAAAAAGGTTCAGGCCCTGACCAGAGTGGCTTGGTTGGGGGGTGTTCCGCAAAGCGAAAGGTCTCCAGTTCGACCCCCTGGTCAGGACACATGCCTGGGTTGCAGCTTTGGTTCCTGGCCCAGAAGCGTAAATCACTGTTTCTCTCTCACATTGATGTTTTCCTCCATTTCTTTCTCCCTCCCTTCCCTTCTCTAAAAAATAAATAAATACATATTTTCATTATTCAGGCTAAAATTTAATTAATAAATGAATTAGACAACTGTCCTCGGGATCAGCAGTTCTTAATAAGCACATCAAAGTCCAGTTGCTACCTGTTCCCAAATGTGCTTAGCACTTCTGAAGCATCTTTTCTGTGTTTATGTTCATCTCTGTAAGTTAAATTCCTACTCTTATTTCTTTCAACATGTTGTGATGGAACATAAGTGTAGTTTTCTTTCATAATACTGGCAAGATTTAAATTGGGCAGAGGCCATATGCTAATATTGCCTCATTTTCCCAGTAGTCCTCTTCACTTTAAATTCCAAGAAAAACTCCAGGAATTCATTCTCATTTCTGACACATATAGATTACATAGAAGCTATCGTTTGGGAGCCCCAAGTTCTGTTCTTTTCCTTTTCAGTCTAAGGATGCTAAAGGCGTCTCACGGTCGCTAGTCTCTGGAGCCGAATACCTGTGCCGCCAGCGCCCACTGCGTAGAGGGCCTTCATTCATTCTTCTGGACCTTCTTTGTTGGATTTCGTTTTGTGCCAGGACCTTGACTGACTCAGGAAGGAGGACAACTGTCTTTTTCTGCTTGTTTTTTTTTTTCAGTATAAGAAGGGCTTGTTTAGATTTTTTTTTTTTTGCATTTGGAAATATCATATCATTTTAGCCCACTTGGTTTCCAACCCTCCCTCTCTTTAAATTTCTTAAATAATTTGATCCCCTGTTCTCAAATGGATTTATCCCTTTACTTAACATTCTTTATTTTTATGAATTTCTTTTTTTAATCACATTAATTTTTATTTATTTTTTAAAGATTTATTTATTTTTAGGCAGAGGGGAAGGGAGGGAGAAAGAGAGGGAAGAAACATCAATGTGTAGTTGCCTCCTGTGTGCCCCCTACTGGGGACCTGGCCCACAACCCAGGCATGTGCCCTGACTGGGAATCAAACCAGCAACCCTTTGGTTCTCAGGCCGGCACTCAATCCAATGAGCCAGACCAGCCAGAGTCATTTTTATGAATCTCTTTTAAAGAAGTTCTCTTTCTGATGCTCACACCATCAAGTACAGGTTTGATTTGCTAGGGAATGATTGTGCGATGGAGGGACTGGTGCCGTTGCCCTACTTTTTTGTCCCCCACTTGTCCTCAGGGGACCAATGTCTCCTTGCCACAACTGTAGGGTCAGTTCAGCATTCCTGCTCAAGGAAGACTGAGATATCATGAGGGAGAAATATACCCTTCCATGTTTTGAGGAGTCCAGTGGGCCTGCAGCCCAGATCCAGGGTGCTCAGAGTGGAGGTCGTAGTGGCTGTCACAGTGGCCCTAAGACAGCAGAGGTTTCTTGTGACCACTTCCCCGTCGCTTTTCTGCCCCCAGACAGAGAGATGCTGGGAAAATAGACAGCAACACAAATATTACATAGGTGGCAACAGCATGGGTTTCCTCCGTTGTAAGACAGGTTCATTTTCTCACAGTTTCCCCCAATGTTTCTGCAATATAGTACGTTTCAGCTCCAAAATTCCAACACTATTGAATTTAGTGGCATAGAAGTCCCTCCCAAGATAGTAGGGTGAATGCACTTTTCTCTTCAGGAGTTGGTCTCTGTGCAAAGAAATTTAATTATTAGAAATTGTTTCATATTAGTGATTTGTATGTTGGGTTGGCAAAAAAATTTGTTTAGTTTTTTTCTGTGCAATGGGTCTAGAGTGCTTAATTGTCTTCAACTTCATTTGAAACAATTTCACTAGATTATATTGTTACAGCTGTTATATCTGTGTGCATTTAAAAAAAAAAACATCAAAATTGGTGACGTGTGCACCCATTTTAATATTGAAGATGGAAGAAAAATACACATTTTTGGTGTATTATGCTTTATTATTTCAAAAAAAGGTAAAATGCAACTGAAACACAAAAAAATATTGTGCAGTGTATGGAGAAGGCGCTGTAACTGATCGGATGTGTCAAAAGGTGGTTTGCAAAGTTTCTTGGTACTTTGACATTTTGGCCAAATAATTCTTTGCTGTGGGGCTGTCTTATGTATTGGAAGATGTTTAGCAGCACCCCTGGCCTCTACAGTAGAAGCCAAGAACAGGAGATAGCAGACATACTCAAAGCAGCCAAATCAATGAAGTTACTTGTGAAGATAAAACATGTGTATTTTATTTTACTAAAAAAACTAAACAGGTTTTCTTGCCAATCCAATAGTTCTTTGCCCACTAATTAGGATGAGAATAGTTGATCTTTAGAAAGTTTTGCCTGATTCAGAGAATTAAGCACACATATGTATAGTTGCTGATGCTAGAAATGCTATAAACTAAACAAGTTATATAATGCAAAATTTCTAGTTTCCAAGTACAGTGTTAATGTATTAACGTGGCCTACAGGAGATTTAATTTGGTGATGCTACAAGAAATTTATTATTAAATACTGTGATTTCCAAAAATTCATTACACTTTTAGCCTATAGGAATTATTAGTGTAATAATTTTAAATAAAACATTTATGATCATCAAAGCTATGGATTTAAAACAGGAAGCTGGTGTGTTCAAATTGCTAATGTGGCAATGCAGTTCTACATATCTACTAAAACCATCCATGTAGATTTAAGTATATTTTTCATAAATTGAAAATATAATTTTAAGATACAGTAAATTAGAAAACTATAAATCATTAGTCTCAGGTATTCCTGAGATCAGTTACAATTTTCCTCAGAAAAATTTTCAAATAGTCATTTTTCCATTCAAACATCTGAATTTGCTTAAATTTTCTTTCATTCTTTATAAAGGTATTTTGTTTCTCAGTGAAGCTTTCAGTATAAGTTATTTGTTTCTCTAACAAAATAATGAATACTCTGCCTAATGTAAACTGATGATTTGAAAAAGACAAAACTCCATGGAATGAAATAGAAAGAAATAAACTGAATTTCCCTTTTATACTGTCTCAGTATAAAATGAAACTATTTTATAAAAGAAAATCACAAGATATAAGAATGCAGTCATTTCCATTCCTGAAACAATTTTAAAAATTAAATCTTAAGTCATATAACCAATACAAATCAAATTGGCACTGGGAAGACAAATGAAAACATAAGTTAGATAGCACAGAAAAATTATTCACAATATCCAGTCAATGGAAAATTCCAGTTTCTTGTATTTCTGAATGCAGGTTAGCACAGAACTCTCCAGGAAGGAATAATAGAACAGCTCATCAGCCTCAACAAGATGGCTTGCCAAAATTTCAGAAAAAAAAGTTTTATTTTTACATTTTCATACTCGATTTTCTTGTTACTCTACATAGAGTGGAAGTTCCTCATTCTTATATTTTTGTAACTATTTGATGCAAAGGAAAAGGATTAAAAAAGGCAGTGTAGGCAAGTTTTCCTTCGTTCACACACACACACATTGAGACACAATTTGTAAGAGATTGTTGTTCTTTGTTATGACTTCTCTTTGAAAAGTAAGAGCTAAAATCCTAATACCAAAAACTTTAAATATTTTTTTATTATTTTTGTTTTCTTGTTTATTGAGATATAATTGACATTTAATGTTATATTCATTTCAGGTGTACAGCATAATGACTTGTTTTAATGTACTGGGAAATTATCATCACAGCAAGTCTAGGTGCCATCCACTGCCACACAGAGTTAGAAAAATCTTTTGTGATGGCAACTATTCAGGTCTACTCTCTTAGCAGTTTTCAACTATGTAATGCGATCCTATTAACTCTAGTCACCATGCTCTACATTACATCTCCAGGGCTTATTTATAACTGGAACTTTGTACTTTTGGACCACTTTTGCCCATTTCACCCACCTCCCACCCCCAGCTCTGGCAAAACCAGCCTGTTCCCTGTATCTGTTGTATCTCTGTGTTTTTATTGTTTTTTTTTTATTCCATATATGGGTGAGATCACATGGTATTTTGTTTTCTGTTTCATTTCCTTTGGAAAGTTACCCAGAAGCAGAACTGCTGGATCATATAGTAGTTCTGTCTTTAATTGTTTGAGGAACCTCCGTACTTCTCATAGTGTCTGCACCAATTTCCATTCCCACCAGCAGTGCCCAGTGTCCCCTGTCCTTTGTACCCTCGCCAACACCAGCTGTTTCTTGTCTTTTTGATACTAGTCATCCTGACAGGTTTGAGGTGATTTCTCACTGTGGTTATGACTTAGGTCGCCCTGGCGATTGATGATGTTGAGCACTTTTTCGTGTACCTGTTGGGCATCTGTGTGTTATTTGCAAAATTTTCTATTTAAATCCTCTGCTTGTTTTTAATTGGGTTATTGTTGTTTGCTTTTGAGGCGGATGGGTTCTTTATTTATTTTATATATTAACTGCATATCAGTGTTGATTTGCAAATAATTTCATCAGTTTACCAGTTACCTTTTCATTTTGTTGGTTTCCTCTGCTGTGCAGAAGCTGTTTAGTTTGTAGTCCTACTTATTTATTTTTACTTGCTAAGATTCATGTCTTCAGGTCTTATGTTAAATCTTGATCCGTTTCGAGTTGAATTTTGTGTAGAGTATAAGATAGTGATCCAGTTTCATTCTTTTACCCGTGGTGTCCAGTTTTCCCAGCACTAGTTATAGAAGCATCCTCCTTCCCCCATTGTATATTCTTGGCTTTTTATTATAAATTAATTGACTATATATGTGTGGGTTTATTTCTGGGCTCTTCATTATGTTCCATTGGCCTATGTGCCTGTGTCTTTTTTAATACCAGTAATATCAAAACAGTATTATACTGTTTTGATTACTATAAAAACATAAAATATAGAAACAACATAGAAAAAGATTTTAAGATATAATCATTTGCCCTGGCTGGTGTAGCTCAGTGGATTGAGTGTGGGCTGGGAACCAAGCGGTCCCGGTTCGATTCCCAGTCAGGGCACATGCCTGGGTTGCGGGCCAGGTCCCCAATGAGGGCCATGTGAGTGGCAACCATACATTGCTGTTTCTCTCTCTCTCTTTCTCCCTCCCTTCCCATCTCTCTAAAAATAAATAAAAATAAAATCTTTAAAAAAAAAGATATAATCGTTTGTTCACTGAGTCTAAAAGTCAGCCCTCATTATATCAACATATTTTATGTGCTGAACTGTATGGATTGCATAGAGTGAGACCCTTGTTCCCAAAGAGAAAGGATTGAACTTCTTGTGAGGTACCTAATGATTGTTTTAATGCCAATAATTATTGCTAGAAAGGTTTTCTTTTTCCACAGTAAATCTCCTTTCTGCTTGGAGAAGAGAGACAGAATGGTGAAAATATTGCCCTAAGAAATTCCATCTGATAGATGATTATTGAGGCCCTAATGGTTCCTTCTCTTAACCATGAGGAGGAAAACAAAGGCGGGATGGGGCAGGGCGGGGTGCTGTTAGTTGGTACAATTTTCTTTATGTGCTTCCTTGTTCTTCTGCCAAGGCTTGAAAAGGGAATGGTGTAAAGATACTGATTTTGTACACATCTCCTGAGTTACTGTTTTTAAATTGGGAAAATTTTACCTGGTAAGAATATGTTACCTTAATTTTCCCAAATTACTTATCCCCTGAGTTTTGTATGAATTTGTATTGAAGTTATATAATTTCTTATCAATTTTCTAAACAAAAGTATATTACCTGTATTTATTGTGAAGTATGTACATCCTTATCAGAGAGAGATTTTAAGATATTTAGCTGATGCTCACTCTGAAGTCATGCACATAGCAGGTATTCAATAAGTAATTTTGTACCACATTAAATATGAAATGAGAAAAAATTAAAGTTCAATAGAGCGTTGACTTTGTCTATATTTATGCTGGTATATCCATAACACTACCTGGAACTGCAGCTAGTACAGAGTGAGCACTCAATAAGCACTTGTAGAAGGAAGGAAAGGAGGGAGGAAAACAGGATGAGAGGTAAGAAGAAAGGAAAAAAAGGGAGGAATGACTGGAACTGAGAACCTCAACTTTTTGTGTATTTGTAATGAACTTGCTCTGAGATGAGTTGTTTATGGTATATTTCTGTATGGATATTAGATTACGCTGCTCGTCAATCTATCTACATGTAAGGAGGGTCACATGTAGATTGTATAATGGGCGATTTGGAGATAATGACTTGTAGTTGCAATAACGAGAGGTAATGTGCAATATACCCAGCGTGAAGTCTGGTGACAGGAATTAAATTAACTCATGTCACTGCTGTGAAGCGAGGTTAACTTGAACTGAACTGTATTTCATCCTGCATCCACTTCATAATGGCCCTGCCACAGGATGGTTAGGAAATCAATTAACTGAATTGTGATATAAGGCAAGCTTCTAATAATGCCAAAAATGTGACATAATTTATATGATATTAATATTTCAAGAACTCTATCTTGAATCTAAGTAGAAAATAATTTTGAACTAAAGCTTGTAGAAATTATGTTAGTTAAAGGGCTTGGGGATAAAACTTATCTTCTCTCCTGCTTCCTCAAATCTTAACAGAAGTTGCACAACTCAGGCCTAAGATTTCTGTATAGCAAAATATTGGCTGTTCCCAAATAATTAGCATTTATATTTTTTGGAAAATATAATCAGGAAAATTATAACTGATGCTAGATGAATTTTTTCTTGTACATGTATCAACTTGGATTTCTTCTATAAAATATTTAATATCACTGTTAAATTTATTGTTGACATTTTAAGCAACATGTTACTTTTCAATCATGGTTGGGTCAAAAGGAAACCATTCCCTGGAACATAAATAAAGCACAGACGGATGTGCCACAGTTGTTCATTTTTTTCTGACATTTTCTCCATTATCACCAGAAGATTGTCAGTTAAAATAGGTGTTCTACCACTTGGTTGACTCTAGTTAGATAAAAATAGAGATTTAGTAATGTGTTTTGAGATGTAAGCATAGCACAGTCCTGGCAATGGGCACATTTTTGTTGCTGTCTTGTGTTTTGATGGCATTTCCTCAGTGTTCTGTAGAAAAATCCTTCTTATGTGGATTGGAGAACCTGGCATAGACATTGGACATTTATCGTGTACTTGGTTTTATGTAATTATCTATTGCTTAGTCTGTTTTCTCTAATGTATTGTGACCTTCAAGTGGGAGTGCTATGGTGACTATTTCTCTGCCCAAACTCCAGACATTGAGATTTTTCCACAGAAGGTATCAATAAATATTTGGTGAGTGATTATGTGAATAGGGCATATCAATACCTCAAAAGTTCCTTGGGCAGTAAATTACCCAATTTTTAGGAAATGAATAATATGAAAAACTATTATTCCCCTGAATGAGAAAATACAATGATGGTCAAACCTTGGTTATTGAATGATTCTCTTCTCAAACTCAGTTCTCGACCAAGTTATTCAAGGAAAAAAATCCGGTTGTCAAATAAAACTTGGGTTCGCCACCCCACATCCCTTTCATGCTGATACCTGTGTGATCAGTCATGCATCTCTCAGGTGACAAAGGAGGCTTGGTTTTTGAAAAATAACTTCTCAAAAAGCTTTCCAAAATTAATTAAGCTGGAGAACTGAGGTTCCACTGAATTCGGTGTCTAAACTGTAAGTGAAAAGCGAAGGTCTCTGGGCAGTGAAATACTACGAAGGAATCTACCTCATTATTAACTGTAATTCATAAGATAATAGACTATGATGTATGCATCATGATTCCAGAAAGAGACATAGGAATAGTTCCCTAAAAATAACGGTTGTCTATCCTAAAGAGCAGAACAAGCAGGAAGCTCCCATGTCGCTGCCACATAATTCATGGTACAGCATCTGGTCCACTCATTAGAGCTCTGGTTGCTGTAACAGAAGCCAGGCTTAGTGGGGCTCGAGCAAATCAGAGTGGTCATCTAATCTAAATCAAAACATAGTTTTTATGTGATTTTTCATTATTCAAAGTTAAAATGATCGGAAAAGATAATGGCTTGAAATTGATAGAATCAAATTATGTAACATTATAAAAAGAGTAGATTGGACATCCATGTTTTAAATCAAAACCTGGGATACTAGAAGATCCCTGAAAGCTTGAAATGCTTAGATTAAGAAATTAACAAATCAGATTAAGAAACTCATGGATCCAATTAAATTCCAAATAGAGTACAGACCAACAGATAATTTCAAGATATTTTTAGATTATTCCCTAAGACTAATTGTTAAATGAAGATACATTTATTTTAATGACATGTTTTTTTGTTTCTAGGAAGAGATTTTCACCCAGCCTGCTCCCATAAAATCCTTTCTGATCACAGTATGAAGCAGAACAATACATATGATAGACCCCAGCTTTATCAATATAGTGTGCCTTATAAGGCACGCTATTTAAGTGGCCGTGTCCTGAAAATAAAATACCTCGTAAGTCATGGTTTACTTGAACTTTGGATGGACCAGAGGTGAACAATGATGCTTTCTGCTCAGCTCTGTGTGGAGGAAAATGTCAGTTTCAATTTCTGGAATGTGCGCATCTACAAACACAATATCATCACACTCATCTTGCCATTCAAAGTAATTTCTCATCTTCCGTAAACTAATGAAAGCGGACAGGTTAGGGGATCACAGGACTGACAGTGCACAGCCAGTGTTCATTTCGGAGACAGCTCTCTCCTGTAATTTAATGATGGGGCAGAAGACTCTCTAATTTACACAAGAGAAATGTTTGTTCACTCTCATAGCACACTGTGCCTCATAATGTCCCA